>JARHVA010002081.1:2492500-2652500 GCA_037957365.1 Torreya grandis
ATACCATAGTTAAGTGAAAATATTGGTTTTGTAGACCAATCTCACACCCTTACACCTTCATTGTCTCATCTGCACTAGATAGGTCAACTTATAAGAAATATTTTCAACATATCCACTGACCTCCAAATAATTTAATCAATATGGATGGGTACTAGTTATATTGAACAAAAATCCCATGCATTTTTATCCATGACAACACATCTCTAATCCCATTCCCACTTCTACCTAGTTTTTCTCATTGTCTACATCATTAGGCCTTTTAGTGATAGGTCAACTTTCATAACCAGTTTAACATATTTGAGGTCTAAAAACTATTCATAAACCAACATGGGCATAAGATATAAGTCTCAATATTTAAAATTCATCTACTTAGTAACTTTGACTTAATAAACTTTGCCTATTACAACAAATTTTTTAGAATCATGGCTTTTCCTGTAGGGTCCACTCACTCACTTGATAGACCAATGCCACTTGTAAGTACCTAGGATAGTCCTCTACATGATACAATCATTATAATAGGTCATACAATCCATTTTGAGTCATTTCCATCAAGATTTTCCATATCATGTCACTATTAGGGTTTTAGAGAGGGTTAAGACCATATTACATTCTTAACGATCATTCATAAATCTTAGGCCCTTATTCTAGAAACCAATGCTTGGAAATTTGAGCTATGACCCTTCCTCATCTACCATGAATGTATTAGGTTCTCACGTAGAGGTTACACATGTTAGTGAGTACATGAAATTTCTTCTTAGGTTGAGAAACATTTATTCTATACACATAAAAAACCTCAAAACCAAATTCCTTGCATTTTCTTGTAAACTTTGACCTTAGACTTTGTCAACATACCTATAATAACATGAAATACCTTTTTCAATGATCATTTTTCAATTATTTACTTATAAACTAAACCTCATACCCCATTTCGTCACTATCTCTCTCTTTTCTCTTTGGGATTTTAACTTGCAAATCTTATTAGGCCTTAAAATAGACCTTCTATCCACTGTCCATGCACTCTTCATCTCACTCAAATGTTTAATAAAATTATCACATTCTCTAACACTTCTTTTCATCCTTCATAGGTCTTGATAACACCTCATGACCCCTTATTATGTTAAGTAGAGTCTAAAACTAGTCTATTTTCATGGTAGTCTTATAGGGTATGTCCTTGTAGACTCACCTTGAAGCTCTCCTAAGTGATCCAAAGCTTCATATACATGCTCAAGAAACTTAAAAAATCCTCTGATACTTATGTGCATCCATCTCACTAAGCCACCATGCTCCTTTGATAGTAGCATACATCTATACACACTTCTTCATGCTCATCATGCACATGTTCATGATATGACTATGCTTGTTATGACTAGGATTATCAAGAACCTCATACTCAAGGACTGATACATAAACATACTTACCTTTTATTGAACCTTGATATCAACCTCAGAAGGATCATCAAGTCACCTTCAAATTCTCTCTCAATAGAGAGATAATAGGTTACCTTCAAATTTTATCTTATCACTCAGCTTCCTTGTCACATACCACTTCACCATTCCTCTTTACCAGATGCATCTCAACTTCAATGACATCCATCTTGACCTTGATATCAATGAAAATACTTCTCAACACATGTTTGTTAGGTACAGTGAGCATTAAAATTCCTATAAATTAATTGATGTTTCTACTAAAAAAGTTGTGGTAAATTGAGATGTCATAATAAATGAACAGATGCCATACTTTATAGTAATTAATAAAATTTAATAAATTGAGTCATTTTTATCTTATACTTATTCTATTATAAGTTGTGATGTGAAATTTGAGCAAGATTCTAGTTCATCAATAAAATCACATTCTAGGGAGGGAATTATTATAGGTCATCGTGAGGTTCCAACAGAACAACCAAAGAAGCCAAAGTGATATTTTTTTTTTACAATGAAATCACTAAAGGAGGGAGAATTAGCACAAGGTGTGGATGGAAGAAGATTGAGATTATAGTTTGGTAAATGAGGTGAGCATGACAATTTTGCTCTAACAACTATTGTTTTACATGTATTTGAGCATAATTATTTTTTAGAGGCCAAAGGGAATCATGGGTGGGAATCATCCATGTAATTATAATATGATTCCTTAATTAAAAACAAGACTTAGGATTTCATGGAGCTACCACCAAGAAATAAATCAATTAGTTGTAATGGATTTAGAAGGTAAAATGCAAAGTAGATGGTTTTTTGGACAAACAAAAAGCTATAATTATTGAAAAAGGTTATACACAAGAGGAAGGGGTTGATTATGAAGATATTTTTGCTCCTAAAAATATGGTAAATTTTCATTTGATTGTTGTTATTGTTACTCAGTTTGGATAAAAGGTGCCCCAAATGGATGTCAAGAGTGCTTTCTTGAATGGAGACCTAGAAGAGGAAGTTTACATGGTTTAGCCATAGGGTTTTTAGGTTCTTGATAAGTAAAATCTTGTTTATAGGTTGATCAAGTCCTTTTATGGGCTTAATCAATCTCCTCAAGCTTGGTATATGAAAATAGATTCATATCTTAGGTATTCTAGTTTCAAAAGGTGTAATTTTAAACCAACTCTCTATGTAAATGTTTTTGGTGATGATATATTGACTTTAATTATATATGTTGATGATATATCTATCACTAAGATTAGTTATAGTCTAATTAACCAAATGAAGTTTGATATTTGTTATATTTTTGACATGATAGACTTAGAAATACTGAAATACTATTTAGGTGTTGAGTTTTGACAAGGTGATTGTGTTGTATTCATGTCATAGAATAAGTATTCCAAATCATTATTAGAAAGGTTTATAATGATGAATTTTAATCCCTCACACACCAAGGGAAGTTAGAGATAAAATTTCAATTGACACTGCTTCACCTCTGGTCAATGAAATAGTGTATCGACAGCTAGTGGGTAGTCTCATTTACCTCACTACCACTAGACTAGATATTTATTTTATAGTGAGTTTTCTATCTTGATTCACGTATAAACCATAGGAATTATATTGGTTAGTATAAAAATCATATTAATATATGTCAAAGTTACGCTTGACTTTGACATATTGTATAAGAAGTCTATAGATTTTGAAATTTTAGTATATTCTGACTCTGATTAGGAAGGATAAGTAGATTCAAGAAAATATACAATAGGATATGTATTCACTCTTGGTTCAAAAAAATTCTCATGGTAGAGAAAACTAAAAACTATAGTGTAATTATCTTCAATATAATCAAAATATAAATCTATGGTCAATGCAGGTTATGAAACTATGTGGATAAAGAAAATCTTTGAGGATCTTTAGTTTGAGTCATCAAAGCCTAATTTGATTTTATATGATAACCAAAGTGTTCTAAAGATGGTGAATAATCATGTATTCAATGCCAAGACCAAACACATTAAATTTCACCATCATTACATCTAATAGTTGGTTATGAATGAAGACATCAGTCTCTTCTACTATCCCACTATAGAGCAGCCAACTGATATAATAACCAAACCACTTAGATCAAACAAGTTCATAAAATTCAAGGATAAGCTTAGTATTGTTTCTCTTTTAATCATTAAGGGAGGGTATTAGCATATAATTTTTTTACACTAGGCTATTCGTTAATGTATATTCCCTATTATTATGGTTATAGTGGTTGTAACCACTTAGGTTGGTAGGTTTCATGCACCTAGTTATTTTTTGCTACCTTATGATTTTGGTTCCACCAACTTCCTTATTTTTTGGGTGTTCTTTTTATGATTATATAATAGGCTTTCCATTGTATTGTTTTATATTCTTGTATATTGGTTAATTCATTTCTTAATCTCTTTATTGAATCTAATATACACAACTTCATGATATGTAAACTTTTGTACTTTTAGGGTTTTTATATGAACTTATGGAATTGGTATTTACTAAGTATCCTTGTCTAAAATTTTATATTAATTACTACTATTTTGAAAAAAAATGGACTCAAGGGATGTGTACTTCCTTTGGAAATGATCTTTACCTCCAAAGATGGTTCTCTCAAAACTTGAACCTGTATTATGTATGTGACTATAAGGTAATCCTTAATTTTATTTATAAGATAGACTTTCTAAAAGCTATAATATTTTGCCTATTTATTCTAATTTTATACTACTACCTTCTTCTTTCATCCATGATAAATCATCATCACTCCTTATGCTTTATCTCTACTTGACCCTATCTCCTTGCTCTATTTATCTTCACTGTAACTTTCTCCTTGTCTCTTTTCATCTAATTCATCATTGCTACTACTAATCCTCCTTCTATTCATAGTTTCCTAAAATGCACTCTATTTATTCCATTTCCTCTATTGTCATAACTCTCTTGATAGCTCCTAATTATTTTTATGATACTTTTACTTTAGATTCTCCATATTGTACTCAAGTTCAATCTCTATCTTTTCATATTTGATTTTATCTCCCCTATCTTTCACACACCCCCATATGCCTGAAGAAACTAATCCATATTATCAAGAATGGGAACCATGGCCTTTTCTATATCCAACATTTTTATCAATTTTAGGAGTCACTATAGAAATTTTCCTTGGATTCCTATCATAAATAAGTCTTTTATTATGTCAAATGATAAGTATTCTTACACTATGAACTTGATGATATATCCATCAATAATGATAGCTATCTAATGATCTATCACATGAGTCTAATTTATCTCTAGATTTTTTAACTATTTTATCTTCTCCTTAGTCCACATAATGGTGTCAGTTGATCATGGATGGAAATGGTGATATTCAATTTGATCCAACCAATTAGCTAGTAGGCCCAGTAAATTACACCATAAAATCTCATATATTTCATCATAGAGATGCTTTTGTATAATCTATCTTATAGTACACCCAATTATTTGGCCTTATTTCTATATAAATTTAATGATTTTATGATCCAAATAGCTCTCAACATCTCTTTAGGTTGGTAACCATCACAATATTTCCATGCTTACCACACCATTGTTAATAGAGGTTCCTAGGTTTCACTAGAACATGTTAATTATGGGGATAAAGTGTGTAAAATTACATCAAAATATTATAGGATCATTTAATCAAGACTTTGAATACATATGTAAGTTTTATCACATATAATTAAACTTGTTTAATAGCTCAACATATTATGTAAACTAATTTTTTTTTTTAATTATGTCATAGAAGTATAATAAAGGAAACATTCATAATAACATATAAATCTATGTGATTATATCATAAAAGAGTATACATACTTAGAATTAATAATATATAATTTAATACCATGGATTAAAATAAGGAAACCTTCATAGATCAAAGTTTTGTTCTATCAATACTCTATGAAAAAGCCTTCTGATCAAAATAACAATCACAATTTTATTACTCACATACAAGTCAACCATTTTATTGCATTCTTTTCAAATCATATAGTCATTAATTCATATGGTTGTAACTTTTAGATTTACCATGTTGAGAATAGTATCCATATCACCTTTGGTTGAGTCTTGACCAATATAGATATTCTTGTAACAACTCATAAAACCCTAAAACAAAATATAGATTTATTTCCCACAAGATGTCTCGTACATACAATGGGTTTTACATTTTACTTTTACCATTAACATGTGAATTGTGCTTCTATTAATATTCTCATTTTCAAAGGTGACAACTTTAAATATTGGAGAGACTGATTGAAGATAATATTTGTACGAGAGGGAGTTTGGGAGAATGTTATTCATGGATACACATAACTTATAGATTAGAATAATTTGTCTCAAGATCAAAAGAAATTAAAAAGGGAACAAGAACATGTTAATTCATAAGATATATTCTATTTTATATGGACATAGACCCAAGCATCTATCCAAGAATTATTGGATGAAGAATTACCCATGAAGAATATAATACCTTAGAATTTTCATATCAAGGCTCTATTAAGGTAAGAGAATCAAAACTCCAAAATCTTAAAATAGATGTTAAATTTTTTAAAATATTTGATAATGAAGGATTTTGAGAATATTGCATAAATATAAATGACATAGTGCATAAAATGAGGATTTGTGGAGAAACCATAAAATATAATGTCATAATAAAGAAAATTTTGAGATCTTTGACTCAAAAATGGTTGCATATTATGATCACTCTTGATGAGTGTAGATACATTAACACTATAAGTGTTGATGAGTTAGTGAGTTATCTCTTGTCCCATGAGGATAAAATGGGAATATATATAGGAGATCAAGAACATGCACTTGAAACCAAGGTAAAAATTTTAAATCTCAAAGAGAAAAATAAAAATAATAATTAAGGGAGTTTTAAAAATAAAATTCAAAGGTGAATTATCAAGCTAACTTAATAATTAAGATCAAGAGAGACCTTTCATGTCATTATTAAAAAAAACTAAGATACTTTGTAAAAAAAATTAGATACTATTAGTTAAAAATCAAGCTAATCAAGAGAGTGAAAAGAAGGCATTCCAAGTTGAACAAAGTGAGGAATAATAACGCTCATTTTATTTTCTCACATGTAATGTGGGAATAGAAAATGGTAATAATACATAGTTTTTTAATTTAGGTTTCTCAAATCACATGACAAGTCACAAAGATGGTTTCAACAAGTTAGATGTTTCCTTCAAGAGTCAAGTGCAATTGTGAGATGTAAAGTCCATCCAATTTGAATAAAATGGTAGCTTAAAAATAATCACAAGTTAAGTTAAGGGTGAAATAAAGGATGTTTATTTTTTTGAAAATCTAAGTCAAAATCTTATTAATGTTGGTCAATAATTATAAAAGGGTTTCAAACTACTTTTTAAATATGGTGTTTGTTTTATTTTTTATAATAAATCTAGAAATAGATTGATTGGAAAATCCTATATGAAAAAGAATAATATATTTATATTAAGGTTAAGTATGATGAAGTAAATTGTTTCTCCACCATTGAGGATGTTAACATGTTGTGGAATTCAAGATATGGTCATATAAGTTTTAAGAGTTTAGATGTTCTTGACATAAATGGTATGGTAAAATATATTCCCAAGCTAGATTCAAAGAAATTTGAAGCATGCAAGTCATGTTATAGACACTTAAAATTAGACACTTTGTATTGATTTTCACCTTTTTTACTATAAATACCTAATCATTTCTAATCCTCTCTAATCATCCTTAATTTTTCCTAATCACTATTTATCATCATTATTCACTATTCACTAATTTATTATCCCTAAATTAATCTAAATTTAATTAACTAATCTTTACCTAATTAAAATTTTCATGGATTCATAATTTTCATAAATCTAAAAAATCAAAATTATCCTCACATGCCCAAAGACTCCACCTGTCCCCCACCATTCTGATTTAATAATTCACATTTATTCCCATTATCCTTCATGATCCAATTTAATAATCCACCTTCATTCCCATTGTCTTCCATGATCCAATTTAATAATCCACCTGTATTCTCATTATCTTCCATGATGTTATTTTTTCCAATTTAATAATCCAACTCACATCCAATTACTAATTTTATATCATATCTTCTTTTCAAATGAATTTTATATTCATTTATTAGTCCTACACATTCTCCACTCTAATTTTTAATCCAAAATTCTAATCATGAATTAAAAATTACCTTTTTATTTTTATCCCTTGATCTTCATCTCTAGATGGAAAGTTCACATCCATTTCCACATTCTATAAATTAGAGGTTCTTCCTCCAATTTAGCCAATCTTCTTCATTATAGGTTTACATGATGAGATTATATGAGATTGCATACCATGATGTTTCCCATTTTCATTTGTGTTGTAAGAGTGAGAAACCAAAATTCAAAGAGAGAAAATCAAATTCACATTTCAACAAAAGAAGTTTCATTTTATTGCTAAGGTATAATTTAGTTTTGTTTCTTTCCTTTTTAGCTCTATCATATGTTTAGTTAGTTTATATTAAGATTTTATTTGATTTCTTAGTTTCTTTTCTTTTCTATATTTTCTTAATACATTTTGGCATGCCTGGTGGGACATTCCCTCATCTTTTTTTATTCTATATGTGTCATAGTTACATTTAGAATTAGTTTTTAATTGATTTTTGTTGTTTTTTGTTTTCTTTTTTCTATTTGTTCTTACTTTGTTGTAGGTTTTTTTGACTAAAAAAACTCTTTAACAAATTGTTTACAAAATGCTTGTCAAAGAAACTCTAGAAAAGGGCTAAACAAAAATTATATTTTGTTACTAATAATTTTAATTTAGTTTTTCAAATTTTTAGTAATTACATCACATTTGGTTTGTATTTAATTATTTATTTTTAACTATTATATTTATAATTATGAAATTATGTATGCTCTTCCTTTGGCATCACATTGGTGATGATACTCAAAAATCAAAAACAATTTCATATTTTTTTTGTGTTACCCAAGTGGTGTATGTGTATACTCTTTTTTTGGTTTGGAGTTAATTATTTATTTTCAAGTATTTTTTTTATAATTGTGAAATTATGTATGTTATTTCCTTGGCATCACATTGGTGATGATACTCAGGAATCAAAAACAATTTCATGATTTTTTTGTGTTATCCAAGTGGTGTTTACGTATGCTCTTTCATTGGCATCACATTGGTGATGATACTTAGAAATCAAAAACAAACACTTAATTTTTATTTATTTTTTTAAGGGATCTATTGACTATAAATTTTATCACCATGTAATAGGCCAAACCTCATGTACCATTGAGGTATATAAATAAATATCCACCTATTTCAATTTCCTAAGAAGTTGTGTGGTTTAAGTACATTGTGATGTGAGGGTCTTCATACTACAATACCTAAGGCTTTAATAGTTGCCTCAAAATACAATATCATCTAATGTTGATACACTGAAACCCCTATGACTATGTTGGGCACTTTGGGAAAAGACCCAATAGTTTATATCTATTTATTCTATAGTTTTGGGCCTCAATGTACTGCAAAGTATCTCAGAGGACTCACTTTAGATAATCTTGTTTAAACTTTAAGCCTAGGAAAGCCTCTCTTGTCATTCAACTTTGTTATATCACTTGGTGGTTAGCACCAAGAACTTACCTTCCATCCACCTTCAAAACTAGACTTAATAGGCCATGGGAATGTTATAATCCTCCATGGTTAGTGCCTTCAAATATTACGCCATAGTTGAGATCATAGATGATTAAGTGACATCAGAAGGCCCAAACATTGTTCATGACCCTTATCCTAGTTTTTCACCTTTTATCTATAATTGCTTGACTATTTAAAGTAGGATTTTTTTTTGTTTATTTCTTTATGCTCTACCATGTGATGAATAAACCTTGAGTGAAAGACAAAGTTATTCTAAGTCATTAAAAAAATATACAAATCAACTTACACTCAAATTCAAAATAATTTAGTTTTTAATCAATTTTTTAAATGCTTTGGTATTTTTTGTTATAGTCTAGTGTCAAGTCATTTTTTTAATCCTTTTTTTGAGTTAAATCCTTTCTTGTAATCAATATCACCTATCACTAGATAAATGGATTTATTTAGCAATCCCTTTATCAATTTGGTCATAAATCTAAATCCAAACAATTTTAGTCTTAATCTAGGGTTTATTCTAATCAATTTTGATTCAAATGCATATTTGAATCAACATCAAATCAACCATCTAATAAATCCAAATCCAAGTTTAAATGTGCATTGAATCTCACCCATCAATTAGTCAAATCCACATTTGAATACTTATTAAAGTTCACCTACCTATAATCAATCCAATTTGAGTTTGAATATTCATTCAAGATCATAAATCAATCCAGATCTGAGTCTTTATGGCTCACCAATCAATAGCATCACCTTTCCTAGTCATGATCTGAGCTTGAATAATTATTATAGATCACAAATCAACCAACCTTTATCAAATCTAATCTTGGGTATTACTTTGAGTGTGACTACCAATTTAAATCCAAATGAAAATTTAGGAAGTTTACAAAATCAGTTTTCCCATTCTCTTATAACATTTAATCCAAACCAAACATCATTTAACACCAATTTGTTCAATAATAATCCACATCCTAACCAAAAATTTAGCATTAACACATATTCTAATCACATTATTAGTTTACATCCACATCAAAACCTAGACCAAGCTCACCTAACCAACCTCAACTTTAACACCAACATTAACCCAACCAACCCAAGCCAATCTAACCCAAACTTTAATCAAACAAACCCCAACTTCAATGCTCACCCAAACCATCAATATTTTAATTTTAACACTGATCTTAACCCAAAAAATTATAAAACCAATCCAAACCCAACACACTAACATTTACACTAATCCAACCAATCTAGATCACTTTACATATCCACAACATGCTAATGTTTTCAACCCACCTCCTAATCCCTTCAATCATAATCCACCACTTCACCAATTTTCACAAACCTATGCCAACCCAAACCCATTCATAGGAAAAAACCTATTAATTTTTTCAAACTAAATGAAACAATTACCACTACAATTTATCCAAGAGTTTCAAAACATGAAAGATAAAGTTTAAGGCTTGGAAGATGGCACTTTTTCCTAGAAACATAGTTCAAGTTTGAGGAAATTTGTTCTTACCCATATGATTTAACTACCATGAAAACATCTTTTCTTAAGTATTTTTAACTTATAAAATTTGACAAATACAAAGGAAAGAGTGATCCTAGGGAGCACCTTAAGGACTTCTATCATGCATGTGTAGATGTTGCTTATAGTAACAAGTACATGTTATGACTATTTCCATCACATCTTGAGAGTCAAGCCCTTAAATGGTTTTCACATCTTCCCAAAGGATCTATATTTAATTTAGAGGACATTTCTAATAAATTTGGTTGTCACTTTTCCTACAATATCAGAAATGACTTAACCACATTAGACTTACATAACATCAAACAATGCAATGGTGAAACCTTTACCTCGTTCTTACAAAGATGGTGGGCAGTGACAAGCCATTTTTCATGGTCATTTCTAAAAACTAAAATTGTCAATATATTTTTAAATAATCTTAACTCAAACTTAGGACATCACTTGTTACTCCTTTGTCCAAGGTCATTTAAATAAATTATTGAAAAGGGGGTCCAAATTGAATGCACTTTGATCAATAAAGGTATTATCAATATATTTAAACCTGATAATAATCCCTCTAAATAAACTAAAAAACTAAAAGTTTTTACCAAGAATAAGAATGTTTTTCATGATGTTGTGACCAATGTTAAACAAATTCCAAACCCACATAGACAACACCAATTACAAGCATAACCCACCAACAACCAATTCCAAACACAACCAAATAACAATAAAAATTTTGGGGTATATTAAGATCCATTTCCCAAACATGAGCAAGGAAAAGGTAAGCAAAAATAAGAACAACCCAAAGCAAGTAATGTTAACTAATCCAATTACCCTTTGTACTCCATATTCTATTGTGTTTATTACACACATAGTCATGATGATGTCATTAATCTATAATCCAAAGATTGCATTGTTACCACAAGGTATGCAATAATTACCATTCCTAGTGCATCATCATCCAATGTTGAATGTAAGGACAACATTATTGACCACATTGAGACTATTCCCACTAACATTCCCATATTATATCTTCTCTAAACATCACCTATATATACATACATCCCTTATAAATTTCTCCAAGAACCCTTGCCTACTAAAGAATCAAATGTGTCTAAGTCTTAAATTAATAAAAATGAGATATACCAAGAGTATTTTCCCAATCATAATTAGACTTGTTCACTTACAAACACGGATCAACAACCCTTAATTGTCCAACAACATATCTTTCATTCACTACTTAAGATTCCCCATTTCTAAAAAACTCTTCATCCTGAATCCATCATTTCCAATTACCTAATGAAAAAGGTACTTGTGGATAATATAATACAATAGTCCCTCCTTGTAGCCACATCCAAACCAAGATCAAATTTATTATCTAAATATGATTTAAAATCCATTTTGGCATTAATATCAAGTTAAAAATCAACATCAACATTCACCTTGGTCTCAATAATAACCAAATCAATAGATCAATTTGAAAATGTTAGTGATCCTTTTATGGTTATTGAGAAAGATTCATTTGGAATCAATGTTAGTTTTCTTGGTAGCCTCTATAAGGATTGTGCAACATGTTCTCCTTCCATAAGCACTACTCTTCATTTTCCCATCCTATATTCTAACATCCCATTTCCTACACATGTTCATTGGGACCCAAAGAAACACACATCATTAGACTTATTCCATGGAGGCATATCGATTGTAATATCTATAAAGATCTAAGAAGACATCAAATTTAAATAAATTCTGTGTATAAAAACCTTGTTTAAGGCTCTAAGGTGAAATTAAAATAAAAAATATGTTATTGGTGTAAACCTCTTCTAGACATCAATAGATGAATAAACTAGCTCTTCATTACTTGATGAAGATAGTATTGAAGACAATAAAAACATCAAGCCATCTAAGAGAAAAATAACATGGAATGATCTTCTAGTTATAATCTAAGAATGAATCATAACTCCTATCTTACATACTTATTATGCTAATGTGGTAGCATGACACTATAATGAGTTAGATCATGATTTTGATATCACATTCAATGCTCACCACAACAAATTTGAATATTTAGATTCTGCCAAGGAATTAAGGATTGTCAATACAAACTTATCTTATTTTGAATTTTATAGTATTTGGTGGTTAGTCAATAGTGATTGGGTAAGAGATATTGGTTTTTTTACATATGGAGAGATCATTAGTCCCTATTACTTGATACTCTTTAACAATATTGATTACATCCCATATAGAGAAAGGCATCCAGATTATACAATGATAAAAAGAACCCCTAGAAGGTTTCTAGAGTTTAGCTTTACTTTTAGGAATATTAATGTGGGTCTATTTGATAAATGTTTTTTTCCAAAAAAAACCAAAATTACCATAGAACTCTACCAAAGAAATTTATATCTAGATTTATTTATTCATCAAGGATTTCCTGATAGGGAATGATACTCAGGATGGTTCACTAATAACTTTTGGTGGGATCAACAAGCTCATCTTGGTCAAGTACTATTCAAAGTAAATTACAAAACTAAAATTGAGATTGAAGAGGTAATCTAGTCTGAACAAAAAAGATTATCTAGAATTGATATGGGATAAAAATAAAAAGAATTATTATGCATTTCATGACCCTCCATTGGGTTTAGATGCCAATAAAGCCAAAAAAAAATTACAAAATAAAAAATAAATTATTTACAAGTACCTTGACATTTGGGGGAATCCAATTTATAATCACATTTCACATTTATCTCATTGCATTGCATTTTCCATTATTTCCATTTTGTCTTTCAAATCAGATGTCATGTTTGGTGATTATTTAGTTGTTAGCTCACATAACACAAACTTTCAAAATGAAGCTTATCATATTATTTCACTTTTTCATATCACCCTATTATCCCATGGAAAACATTTTCAAAATTATCATTACATTGGTTCTTGCCTTTGTTCTTATGAGTAGAGTACATCTATTTTACCTACATCTTCTTGCAAGACTTAGAAAATATTGGCCCACATTCTAGTCTAGAAGTTTGTCCCTAGTAGAGCCTCCTCTTACAATTTCTTCTATGCAAAAAACATTAGCATGCTACCTAAAAAAATGGTAACTTTACTCACCTATCTTGGTCTTAGGTGATGAGCCTTCGCATCTTACTGTGATCTAGGAATTTGACTCAAGAGAGAATGGTTAGTATCGTGTTAGTCTCAAAATGAAAACAAAATGAAATAAATGCACTAACTAGCATAACATCTTTAGGCCTAGACACTAGGGATAATTAAGTTAATAAACATGAATAAAATATAAAAATAAAATGCAAAATAATCTAGCTTGTACCTTCTTTAGATGCTCCAAATTACTTGTTGTAGTGGCTTGCTTGGCTTGTGCTCATAAAGTCTTCATCAAAGGATGCTTGGCTATCTCCTCTTCTCCTTAACACCTTGTGGCTTTGGCTCGGCTTGGCTTGGAATAAATTTGGCATGGTAAAAATAATTTTAATAGATTTTGGAATCATTTGTGCATTATAAATTTTCATTATCAAGACTTTAAATTTATTTGGTAAGGCCTCTTATATATATTTTTGAGATTGATCATAATCAACCTAAACTGTCCATCCTAAGATGAAGATGTGCAATTTAAGATTAATTCAATTTTGAAATTAAAATTAATAAATAGTCTCATCCATATTTGGGATATAGGAGAAATTAAGAGGCATAGAGGGCATTGATGAGGCATGGAGGGCATGAATCCTAATATTTATGACATTTATGGCTTAGGGATGTCTTCTCAATAAATGAGGTCACCTAATGATGTAGATATTCAATATTCATTTCAAAAATAAATTATTCAACAAGTTTCCATAGAATTTTTGATTAGGCTCTAATTTGGTTTAATTATCTCTTAAGCATGTTTAAGTACTTTATGCACAAATTACTCAAATTAATCAAAATGCCTTATTATTGGTTCAAAATTTAACTGGATTAGAATTGGAATGTGATGTTAGATGCATTGGATCCATTATCTCATTTAGGATATTATCAAAAAAAAAAATAAAGGCACGTGTCTTGTGTAAGATATTTGATAGGAAAGAGCGATCTAGAGCACCTAGGTGCAAAATTGTTATTTTGACTTGAAATGATATTAGTTGTCCCATAAATTGCATTGCCCCATTTAGTGATATCTTAGCCAAAATTGGCACTTTAATATATCAATTTCAACTCATTTAATGCATTTTAGTATTTTTAGGTCAAATTGTGCATTTTAAGTGGAAATTGGTTAAAAGCTTATTTGGAGGTCATTGGTGGCCAAATTTAGGTGTCTATAATTTACCCATGTTTGGAAAGGTGTTGAAAACCATAGGAAAAGCAATGTATTCTCAAATAATGAGAAAAATCATGTATGCCAAAAAGAAGATGATGATTGAAGAATAAAGCTCCAAATGGTGTTTGGGAAGCCTATGATGATGTCCCTTTGAGGGAGTGGCCATTACATTTATTTATGGATGGTCCCTCAAAAATAAACAAAAAGAAAGGTGGAAATTAACCTATTCTTGAGATTAATCCAAATGATAAAATTCTTATATGCATTGATGTAAAAAAGATGTTGATTTGCCCAAAGGAAGTTATAATCAGGATTAAAAGTCAAAATAATGATTTGTCCATAGATAGTTATAATCATTAAGAGGACCTAGATTGGCTAAAGATGATTGTGCCCCAGTCAGGGTTGATTAACAAGCATAACTCAAGGATATAACTTGGAATATATATTACAGATGTGTGGGTACAAAGTGATGAAATAGATGAATAAAATAATAAGATTGATCAGTGTGAATGATTTAGTTGTACCTACCAAATATGGGATGTTTGTCCTAATTATAAATGATACAACTAGAATGGTTGATGGATTGATTTGATCAAGGGTGGAATGGGAGGATTTTCCAAGGTGCCAATAAGAAACTTCTATGGCTCCATTGATTTTAGACCTTCTTGAAGCTTATTTTTATTGTAGCATGTGATGGTAGGCATCATGATAGAACACCATGAAGAATTGGCCAAAATATGCATAAGAATTGACTCATAATCCAATAAAAAATAAAAAATAATGCACCAATGATAAAAATCATGATGATAATATTGATGTATGAATATGGATAAACTCAAGAATAATGTGTGTAAGGAATCATCTAATGCATAAATATAGACCAAGTTGAGGCAATAGTGTTGAAATCAAACAAACAAGCAAGTGAACAAATAAAGAAATATAAAGAAAAATTAAAAAAACAAATTGATATAAAAAAATAAATAAAAACCCAAAAAACAAAATAAATATAAAGCATCCTAACAATGACTTTGCCCCAATAAGGTAGATCAAGTATAACTGACTAGGCTTAGACATCACAAATGTTTTTGGATTTTTAAAATATTATGAATATTTTTGGCTTTTTTAGGTATCTTAACTTGTTAGAGAGTGACAAGATACCTACTCATAAAATGCTGAGAGTGTTTGGCTTAGGTTGCTCATAAAATGATGAGAGTGTATGGAAAGGGGGACTAAGGTGACCTCAACATGAATTGAGCATGATCTACTTAGTCCTAAAATGACCTCAGGTCACAATAATTCCATCCACACAAAAGGCAGAGAAAAAATAACTACGTCCCAATAATTTCTCAAATTTGACAAATGGCTAGTCAAATGAAAATAGTAATGACAAGGTGATACAGTAATGCATGGTAAACAATTATTACCCCTAGTTTTTCCATAGGTGGTTATAACTAGGATACAAAAACATAGATCAATGATACTATTTTTTCCATAGGTGGTTATAATTAGTATCAAGACTTGTGAAATGTTGCTTTGCCCATAGGTGTTTATAATCAAACTCAAATAAACAAACTTAATACAGGATGGAAAATGAAAGATATCTTTCCAAATCAACTATCACACTAATTTTAGAGGCTGTCATTATAAACATAGACTTGATTGATTATTAAAACATGATTGGAATCCTCTCGTAAAAGGTGTAGAAAGAACCAAATGAACCAAGATACACAAATATAATACTTGATCATGTTAATTACCAACCCACACCTCATTTGAATAACTACTCCATCAATAAATGCCTACATATTTGGTTGTTGATAATGCTTTTGTGATCTTTGTTAGTCATTGATTTTGATTCCTTCAAATGTCAAGACAAGGTATCTTTATAGCCTCTACAAAGGAAAGTGCAGTTGTAGATGGTAAATAGGGATAGATAATGGCTAGTAGGTTTGTTTATGAAATAGAATGGTAGATGATAATGGAATGTGGAATGGTGGGGAAACAAATGAAGATCAATATTTTCAATCACATGTAATGTTGATGATGTTGGATTCAATATAAATTTGGTTGTGTTAGGGCCAAAGACTTATTTTCTCAATAAGACCATATTTTTTATATATATATTTGGGATTGAGAATAGATACCATCTAATTAGGCTATAGATAGGAAGCTATTTTGATTTCATCTTTGATTTTGTCTTCAACAAGTAGTGAAGAAATTTTGTGCTTAGTTATTCATGCCTAAATGAGGTTTTCACCAATGAAGTTATCTTGATTGTCCTATAACACCTATGAGAAGGTTTCACTAATGAACATTGGCTTTTGAATTTGATTTTATTCTAGTGCTTCTAAAAAAGTTTCATTAGAAGATGTTGAGTTGTAACTTTGATTTTATCTTATCACCTCTGAAAAGGTTTCACTACGAGAGTGTTCTTCTACTACATGAATATGGCCTTGGCCTCCTTGCTCTTCTTCAAATTCTATGTCACCATGGATTTATTTCAATAAAGTATGATTTTTTTGATCCCAATCAACACTTGTGAGAGATGGAATGTCAATGATATGGCTTTTGGTTGATGGTAATAGCCTATGTAATGGTAATAGAATGGGGAGAGACTGCACAATCCTTATAGATGATACTAGGATAACTTGTGTCAAAGTTGAAGTAATAATATTTTAAAATAATAGAAGGATCATAAATGTATTCAAACTAATTTTTAATTTATGCATAACCAATTTTGTAACAACCATGAACATATTCTTCTTCTAAATCTAATTCTAACTCAAGGGACTCTAAATCTAATGTTGAGACTGATGTTGATTTAGATTCTGATGGTAAATATGATGTTAGTTCAAGAATAGAACTTGACTCTAAATTTGATTCTTCATTTGATGGGTACTCTGTTATAATGATGTCTTGTTGAATATTTGGTTTTAGACAAGTAACGGCATGTGATGGTATAATGGGCTCCACAAAAACTAGTTTTTCAAAGTGGGACTCCTCTAGGATGGGAAAAAGGCCAAGAGATAACTTATCATAGACTAACTTGTCAATAGGAGGATCTTAAAAAATAGGCACATGGTCGAGGTAATTATTTTCCTAAAGGTGGTTATAATCATTAAGAAGTGACTCAAAAAATATTGGCTCATCAATGTGAGACTCCTCAACAATTAGTATAGGATCAATAGGTGATTCATCATAGGTTCACTTATTATAAGTGGTTGGTTCAAAAAAACATATTGAATTAGTTTGTTGTCTTGGATTTAGTTTCTAATGAGTTAGAAAATACCAGTTTTGAACACAGCTTGGTCTTTGAAGGATTTGATCAATTGAGTTTTAGATGGGATTAGTTATGAATGAAGAATGGCTTATGGTTGGATAATTATAGGGCATTAGGGAGCATAATGGCTCACACGAGCCAAAGGATGAAGTTCTAAAATGGTAATGATAGGGTGGTATAGATCTTGTTTGTTTACACAAGCTAAAATACTAGGTCCTAAAATAATGAAGGGGCATTGTGGATCTTGATTGCTCACACAAGCCAAAGGATGAGGTCTCAAAATGGTAATGGTATTCCTTAGATATTACATATCTTGATAGTTTGTATAATCCAAAAAATGGTTTGGGGTAGCTAATGATTGGATAACAAAAGGATGTCATGGAACTTGATTACTTATATAATCCAGAGCATCTAAGTCTTCCTCATAAACCATATCATCCCAGTCGTGAGTTGGCTCATAAGCTAGTTCTCGACTATGTTCCATGTACTAATTATTACAAAGAGGGTATGGATTTGTATCCCAAATAACATTATCTATAGTTGTATCTTCAAGGTCCTCCTCATAAGCCTCTTCATTCCAATCAAGGTCTTGATTTGGATTTTGTAGATTTTGACTATGTTCCCTATATGGAGTATTATAGGTAGAATAATAAAACTCATTAAAAAATATTTCTCTATAGGGACTCCTAGTGGGATTTTGTGTGGCCATTCTTTCATAAGTTGGATTGTACATGACTCAATCATAAGTGTAGCTAGACATATCTACATAAATGATGAAAGATCTGAAATAAAAAGGCTTAGAGTTCTACAAACTTTGAAAAACTATCCAAAAGACAAATGGTTCAAACTTGGTCTAACTTGGTTAAAGGGGTGGAGCTATATCTCCATATGGTTTGAAAGTGGAGTTGTATCTCCAAAATAATTTGTAAAAAACTTGGCATAAAATAGTCTAACATCAAATGTCATACACATAAAAGGTCAAGCATCTGAATAAAAATTAGCATGTCAAAGGTCTAATTCAAAGTGTTTCAAACAAGGTCTAAACTAAGAAAGGGAAAAGTTGAGTTACTAGGTCTTTTGTCTAAATGTGAAGTCAAAATATAGGCTCAAAAAAATAGGTATATGATATGAATTTTGACTAAATGGTGTCAAAATCTAGACTTGAAATAAACGCTGATGTGATTTGATTTAATCTAACAAGTTTGGAACAACTTTGGCATAAACCCAACACACAAAATCAAAAATAAACATGATCAGTTGGCATAAGGCATAAGACAAAAAACTCTTTAAATAAATACTATATTTTCTCAAATAAAGTCACAAACAATTATGAAGATAGGCATTAAATAAATAAACCATCAATAATTTTCAAATTTGGGTAATCGATTAACCAAAGTTATGCAACCAAAAAGAGAAATATTTGTGTAATAGCCCCATGAATTAAAGTTTAAACAAAAATCAATCAATTTTTGGATCCAAACTTAATAAGGAAAATTGAAAACTCAACGTGGAAAACTAATATTTGAGCAAACAAGCTAGACAAGATTGGACAACATGATGGAATAAGATAAAGGTCCAAATGGTAGACATGATATGTTTCGAAACAAATGGTTTTTGGCACAAGGTGAAACAAGTCTTGAAATAAATTAAGCAACGTAATGGTGTAAGCATGCTGAAATGATGTGATTTATGTGATGCTTCAAAAGACTTAAAGGAAATATGGTTTTAACATGTTTTAGGCAGCATAACACTACCCTCCTCAAATCAAATGACACACATACAAAAAAGTTTAGAAAAAAATTCAAGGCACAAGTATGGTGTAAAATAGCCAGCATAACACCTCTTTAGACAAAAGAGTAATGTATATACAAATTTGTTTTGACATGGCTTTATGAAAAAATAAACAAGTTTTAGTTTCAAAACATACCAAGCAAAAATGACTAAAATACTCTAAGTATAACAATTCAAATCCTAGCAAAGGTATGATAATGTGGGGTTAACTAAAATATTAAGTTTTGAATGTCTCTATGGGAATCAATTACATAATGACTTTCACATGAAACAATGCAAATGAAAAGCATGAAAATTGGGTGACCATGGCATTGACTATTTGTAAAAAGGTCTAGTCTTTTTTACAACCACTACATCTTATTATTCACTCAGTGTAGTGTGATGTCTAAATATAGATAAATCTCATGTAAAACTTAGAAAGAGTAAGTGAATTCAATTCCTAGAGATGAAACCTCAGGTCAAAGCTTCCCTAAAGAACTCTTGGGAGATGATGAAGTCCCCCTCACAAGCCAAGTTTGCATAAAAATAAAGAATGCATGAAATAGAAAGACTTTAGGGTCATTTTCAAGGTCACCCAAAATTTGATAAGTTTTTGGGGAGTGATTTAGATTAATTTGTTTCTAAGCCTTGGACTATGGTATTTACAATAGGAATGTCACTTTTGATTAGAAGGGTTCCCTAAATGGGAAAAATGGAAGATCATACACGCAACACCCCTCTTTTTGCCAAACAAAAATATAATTTAAACAAATAAGTGAATACAAAAATCTTGGAAATGTGAGTTAATTTTTAAGCCTAAATGGAAAGGTTTGATGGTGTTTTTTTGACCCCTTGGTCTTAATTGCAAACTTTGAAAAAATTCATCATAAACATCTAATTTTTTTGTTAAACACCAAAACAAGGTTCCTAATCCATTTTAAAGCATGAACAAGGTGATCCAAACATGTTTTTAGAAAATCTCAAGCTTGGTCCTACAAAAAAAATGTTAGTATGTCCTTTAGCCTTGAAGATACTTTGGGTTTAAAACAGTGAACTTGAAAAAAAGAGCTCTCGGGTTTGTGTTTTTAAGAAAAAAATAGTGACCAACATCGATTATACTAACTGGTGATGGTTACACTTACTAATCAATGATGATTATCTAATTGACAATATTTATACCAAAAATGATCGATGGTGGCTATGTTAATCAATGACAATTTTACTAACTAATGATGGTTACTGTGTAAACTTGTGACAAAGAAAAATGGCAAAATAAAGTTAGAAAATCAATTTGTGAAAGTTTTAATGATCCAAATGAAGATTTTAAAGTTATAGAATGATCTTCTTCATGTGTGGGATGAATTTGGTCCCAATAGATGTGCCATCATATGATCTAGGAATATAACTCAAGAGAGGATGGTTAGTATCGTGTTAGTTTCAAAATGAAAATAAAATGAAAGAAACATACTAACTAGCATAACATCTCTAGGCCTAGACATTAGGGAGAGCTTAGTTATCAAACATGAATAAAACATACAACTAAAATGCAAAATAAGCCCTTTTTTACCTTCCTTGGATGCTCCAAAATGCTTGTTGTAGTGGTTTACTTGGCTTGTGCTCATGAAGTCTTCATCAAAAGAGGCTTGGTTATCTCCTCTTCTCCTTGACACCTTGTGGCTTTGGATTAGCTTGGATTGGAATTAATTTGGCATGATAACACTAATTGTAATAAATTTTGGAATTATTTTTGCATTATAACTTTGCATTATCAAGACTTCAAATTCATGTGGTAAGGCCTCCTATTTATAGATTTTTGAGATTGATCAAAATCAACTTGAACCATCCATTTTGAGATAAATATGTGTGGTTGAGGATTAATTCAGTTTTGAAATTAAAATTGATAAATAGGCTCATAAATATTTGGGATAGAGGAGCAATTAAGAGGAATGGAGGGTATTGATGAGGCATGGAGGGTGTGAATCCTGATATTTGTGGCATTTATGGCCTAGAGATGTCTTCCCAAGAAATGAGGTCACCTGATGATGTAGATATTAAATATTCATTTCCAAAAAAAATTATTCAACAAGTTTCTATATAATTTTTGATTAGGCTCTAATTTAGTTTAATTAGATCTTAAGCATGTTTAAGCACTTTATGCACAAATTACTCAAATTGATCAGAATGCCTTGTTATTGGTCTAAATTTTGATTAGATTAGAATTAGAAGGTGATGTTAGATGCATTAGATCCATTATCCCATTTAGGATATTATCAATAGAAAATAACAAAGTCACATGTCTTGTGCAAGATATTTGATAAGAAAGAGAAATCTATAGCACCTAGGTGCAAAACCTGGTATTTTGACCTAGAATGATCTGATCAAAGTTAGCTAGCCCATAAATTACATTGCCCCATTTAATGATATCCTAGCCAAAATTGGCACTTGAATATATAAATTTCAACTCATTTAATTCATTTTAATGTTTTTAGTCCAAATTATGCATTTTAGGTGAAAATTGGTCAAAAGCCTAGTTAGAGGTCATTGGTGGTCATATTTAGGTGTCTACACTTACTAGTTACATGGGGCCAAAAATTGAGGGTAAATTACTTCCAAATAAAATTACACCCATATCTAAATCTTACACAACATCAAATTTAAATTCCACATCTCTCACCCTTCATTTATCTTTGGTATTGAGCCCTCACATCTCACTAGTTGCATGGGATTAGCATTTGGATGAGATGGCCTTACTCACTTACATATAATAGTTAGTGATGAGTCCATGTGTCTTCCTAGTCATATGAGACTACATGTAGGGGGTCACAAAAAAATGTATTACATATTAAATAAAAATGTTTCCATGTCAAAAATTTCTTCAAAAAGCTTGTTTATATGTCTATGTCGAAAAGGGTAACTTTATCCCATTTATTGATTTTACTAGGGTTAGTTCTCTCTAGACATAACTAATAAAGTTAGTATTTTGTTAGTTTAACAAGAATTCCATTTTCCCCCCTTTGCTCATAAGGATTAGGTCATTTTCCTTTTCCATAAAAAATTTTGATTTTTGGTTTTCATCTTCACCATTTCATACTTATTATATTCCCCCTTTAATTCCTTTGCTACAAATTTAAAGTCATATGTTGTGTAATAAAAATAACTAGGTCATCACATGCAAAATAACTGTTACCACATTCACAAATTTTCATTCATATCCATCATCTTACACATTTTTTTCTCGCATATATAATCATTTTCCATAGCATTATCATAAAAACATAGAGATACATGGTATATCATCAATGTATGGTCCTCTAATGTTGAGTCTGTATAATAAATATCTAGTAAAATACATCTCTATAAAGGTCATGTGAGTCAAACATCTCAAAACAAAAATACAAAAAAAATCAACAAAATAATAAACAAAAAATAATAAAGAGAGAAAAGAAACAAAAAAAAGTTCATCCATGAGTGAAAACCAGTAAACTAATGCTTTAGGAAAGTGTCATGGTGAAAACCAAATTTGTTGCACCATTCATCCCATAATTACCTCTCTCTTCCACCCATCCATATCCAATCCATGTGATTAATCCTTGTTAATCCATCTTGTCAATTAACTTATTTATTTATATATGGGCATCCATCATCTACAGTCATTTCTTACTATTTCCACTCAATCTTCTGCACTTGTCGATTGTAACCTACACCATCACAATGTCCATCCCTTTGCTATCATTCCATCATTCACTCACTCAATCAATTATTCATTACATTAGTCAACCAAGCTAAGTTCATATCTTTTTAATGGGATATATCATTTCCATATCCACTCCTATGAACCCTAATTCATGGGGCACCTCAAAATGTGAAACTTATTTTAGGAGATATCATTCCTATTATATCCTTGCATATATCATTATTTTGGGGAAAATAATTCCATCATAAAAACCATTCACAATGTGAAATCATTAGCTCAAGTGGGTTAATAACATTCATGGTTCAATCTTAACACCTCATCCATCAACCCATTTTATTTTCACTTCCTATATGTGTTGAAATACATTGGCCTAATGTCCATGGACTATGTAGGTGTTGCTTAAATTATAAAGGCATCTCAACCACTAACAACTAATTACCATTCCCATTCTTAATATTTTATTCTCACTAATTTTTATTGCTAATAATGCCCTCTTGCTTAGGGCATCCTACATCAGGTAAGCTTTGAATTTTTCTTAGCATCCTTATATTTTAACATCATCTAATACTTCTTTGTTTTTGCTCACATTTTTGGGAGAACTACATTGGCCTAAGGTATTTTTGGACTATATAGGTAACACTCAATTATTAAGGTCATCTCATTCACACCCCTTATTTTATCTTCATTTCTCACCTAATTTCTCTTCCTCTACTTCTCTACCAATATCTTCACTACCTCCCTTCATCCAGATTGTCAATCTCTTTTAACTATTTTTCTAGCTTGACAATCTCTTTTAAAACAAGGATTCACAACCTTCCTCATCTTCTTCTCTTATATCCTATAAATACACCATCTACTTCACTATTTTGGTCTCCCCATCATTTTTTATTACATTTCTTATGCATGCTTCATTGGTCACTCCCCCACACACTTCTTCATATTTTTGTCCCTCTCCCCACTTCTTCCCAACCTTACCCTCTATCTCCTTCATCTTATTTCACCATCTTCATCATTTCCACTTGTCCTTGGTAATTTTTGATACCCTTTTCATCACTTTATTTCCCTCACCAATTTCACATCATCATGTTCCCTTACATAATGATGAACATTTTTACATCTTTCTCTTCTTTGATACCACCTTCTTAGTTATCTTCCACTACTTCTAAGACATTTTCATTCCAATTCTCAATTCTTTTTTTCATCTTTCACATCTTATATTCTTTTTGTTTCTTCTATTTCTTCTAGCCCCCATTTTTGTACATATTCTTCTTATTCTCTTAAGTTCCCCCATTTCTTCTACACCCCTTTTTTCTTCTTATACATGTCACATTTTTTTTCAATTTTCCATTCTTCACACCTTTTTCATTTTCCATTCTTCTTTTTTTAGTTTATTTTCATTCTTTAAACCTCTTTGTCTTATTTATTCCCTCCATAACTAACTTCCAACTAGGTATTTATCCTTTGAAAAGCCTTCCATAATTACCTTTTATTATTATCTATGCCAACATTTTATGCTTTTCTTTCCCCTTTTCCTCTTTCCATCTTTAAACACACTTGTCTTTTACATATGTGTGAGTGTCTGTGCTTTATATCCTTATCAATCCTCTTACTTAGTCCTTCCTTTTTCATCTTATCATCCCTTATATTTATCTCTTATTTTCATCTCAATACTTTTTCATCGTGTTTCTATATTACTTCACTTCTTCCCTTTTCTATCATCCATTTTCCATTTTCTATCCACTATTTCTTCACCACCTCACCACTTTTTAGCTTGTCAATCTCTTCTAATCACCCATTCAGCTTGTCAATCTCTTCTAACAAGATGATTGAAACCCACCTTATATCTTCACCTTCTTGTCCACCCATCCTCTACTTCCCCCATTTTTATCAACCCCTTTCACATATTCCATCCCATTCTCATCTCCAACAGCACCTTATTCTTTGATTCATTATTTATCTCATTTCCTATTTTTGTTTCTCCCATCCATGATTACTTGGTCATGATACCACCTATTTCTTCACTCTCCTATCATCATTTTTGTGTCCTTATTCCACTACTCTTTCTTCACATTCCCCTTTCTTTTGTGTGTTTCCATATTTTTAATTTTCATCACCAAACTATTTTCTCTTTGGTCTCTTTTAGACCTCTTTTCACTACTTTCATTGCTTGCCATATTTTTTATCATCCCCTTTCCCTTTATGTTTACTAACATTCTCTCACATTTCTTTTAAATTCCCTAATTTTTTATGTTTTTTCACATTCATCTCACCCCCATCTTCTACCTTTTTTTTTCGTATTTATTTGTTTCATTTCATTTTTCTCGTCCTCCTTGAATTCACTTGGTGACATTACTCATGATTCATGATCATTTTTTTCTCCTCCATGCTTGAATTTTTACATTGTTATCCATCTTCATATTTATCTATGACCTCACTATCTTATCATTCCTACTTTATCCATCTCCTTGTCAAACTTTTTATAATCCATTATTATCTCTCCCTCATTTTCACCCATTAAATCTCAAACTCCTCACTAATTAGAGTGTGGTCACCAGTTTGTATTGTTACTACATGTCTATCCATGTATGTTTCCTCATGTTTTCCACTTTCTTGATTTAATACACAAACTCTTATTTGGTTCACTCCTTAAAGTACATCCATTTATTCCTTTAATATCTTTTCATGTTGTGCATGGGTACTTTTTTTGTACCTTATCCCTCTCTAATTACTCCATTCACCTTACAACGATTTCCTAACCCTTTTTCCATTATAAAACTAGTTGTACAACCTCATCCCAAGTTTGTTTACTCAAATTTACCTTTGTATTAATATCCAAAACCTAATTCTCATTTTATGAGTTCATACCATCTCTCAATTACTATTTTCTCCGCTTCAACTATTGGTGCACCCATATTCCTTATTTTTCAATGTGTCCTATTATGTTGCTAAGTATAGTGGACATTATGACTATATTAGTCACTATATGCATTCCAACTCATCTCTTATCTCTTTCTTACCTTAGATGGAGTGGAAACTATGACTATATATGTCACTATAAGAATTTTCACTCATATATTATCCCTCTTTTACATTAGATGAGGTGGACACCATGACTATATCTATCACTATATGAGTGCCCACTTGTCTATTATCTCTCTCTTACCTTAGATGGTGTGGATATTATGATTATCTCATTGCTAACTAGGTGA
Organism: Torreya grandis; assembly: GCA_037957365.1. NCBI lineage: Eukaryota > Viridiplantae > Streptophyta > Pinopsida > Cupressales > Taxaceae > Torreya > Torreya grandis. The sequence continues at coordinate 2,519,347 of JARHVA010002081.1, forward strand.
ACACCCATATTTTCTCCCACTCCTCTCCTTATCTCTCCATAAGGCTCTTTCCCTTTCATGATTATTATTATTGTCCATGTTCTCACCATTTTGTGATTACATTTCCATCTTCCTCTCCCTCTATCTATTTCTTCTTATCATTCCCTATTTCCTTTTTATTATCCCCCTTTTATTTGAGACTTGCATGTGGTTTGAATTCTATCCCTATCATCATGGAAATTCACACCATTTTAAATTGTAAGAGCATTTATATTATGTAGGCAACACTCAGGGGTATGGGGCCCCTGGGGTCAGTTCAGCCACTATTTTCATCATCTCCATTCATCCAAACTATGATTTCACTTATTCTCATTTTTATCTAAAACCACATGTTTGTCTCAAGGTTTCAATATCTATCATTAAATCCTATCATACATGTTGGCTACCAAAATTCTCAACCTTGGTCTATGTTGTTAGTCATGTCATTTGCTTCTTTTTTTGGTGTCAATTGCTTTAGTTTTTGTTTTCACCTATGTTTTGTTGTGATTTTATTGGATTTGTTTTTGTTAAAGTTGTTTACTCTTGATTATATTTTCATTTAATTATTTTATCTTACACTCATCATTTTTATTTGTGTATACTTTTCTTTTTTATTTTTGATTGCTTTCATCTTCTTTCCACTTGTTTGTTTTTATTTCTTTTTATCATGTTTTGATTCAAGATTATTTTTTGTATTATATTATAGTGTGATTATGATTTTTCCATATCATGATACACTCTATTTTTCACAAATTATAATCTTTTTAGTCCTTATGCATCAAACACATATACTCATCATGGTTATTTCATATCATGAATGATTCTTATTTTATGCTAAATTAAAACTTAGTTTGGTCAACTCTTACTCACCTATTCATGTTGGAATTCCAAATTAAGGAAAAAACAAACACAAGGTAGCTATCTAACCATCCATACAATCTCCATCTATTTATACTTTATGATTCATCCTATCACTATAACATGTCCCCTTCCATTGCAATATTTGTTTCCTTCTAAACCATCCTTTTCATTTTTTCAATAGTTTTTCTCCACAATTTTAGGCCCCAATTAACTGAAATGTTATCAATATTTATCAACTACTTGCAACTATTAATTCTTTAAAATCCTTCTTTCAAATTGGAAAATTTATGTTTTTTATTTTAAGGCTCACAGCTTACTGAGATATATCATTCCCACCTCTGCTCATGTGACCCCTGAGTCCTAAGCACCATCTAAGTGTGCAGCTTCTGAGAAATAAATATTCTTTTTCATATTTATTCTCTAGTTTTTAGATAGGGACAAATAATTTTACACCAACTTTATTCTTACAAGTATGATATTGATTTCTAGTTCTTCAATTTCTTGATGACTTTCATTAACACCACTTCATCATTTTTCCTATTACATCATTTTGAGCGTTCTTCCACTTTACCACATGAACACTCAAGGGGGCATCATCATGGGCCCCTCATTTTGTTTTAATCATTATCTTATTATTCTATCCAAACTCCTTCCCATATCAGTTAGAAATGATAAAATCATAACATCCATTATTTCTTCATCTAAAATTTTAAATTTTTTTCCCAACTTTTCATTGACTTTTTCATTCTTTGAGAATTCATTACTTAGAAAATGTCTCACAATGACTTCTCAAAGAAGGGAAAAATATAGACACTTAAAATTGGACACTTTATGTTTATTTTAACCTTCTTTTCATTAAATAACTAATCATCTCTAATCATCCTTAATTTTCCCTATTCACTATTCATCATCACTATTCACTACTTTATTATCCCGAAATTAATCTAAAGTTAACTAACTAATATTATTCTAATTAAAAATTCCATGGATTTTGAAAATTCATAATTTTCATAAATATAAAAAATCAAAATCATCCTCACATGCCCAAAGGCTCCAGCTATCCCCCACCATTCTGATTTAATAATCCACCTTTATTCCCATTAGCCTCCATGATCCAATTTAATAACCCACCTTTATTCTCATTATCCTCCATGATCCAATTTAATAATCCACCTTTATTCCCATTATCTTCCATGAACTAATTTTCTCTAATTTAATAATCCACATCACATCTACTTACTAATTTTATATTATATCTTCCTCCCAAATGAATTTTATATTCATTTATGAGTCCTGCATGTTCTCCACACTAATTTTTAATTCAAAATTCTCATTATGAATTAAAATTTGCCTTTTATTCTTATCCCTTGATCTTCATCTCAAGATGGATGGTTCACATCCATTTCCAAATTCTATAAATTACAGGTTCTTCCTCCAATTTATCCAAGCTTCTTCATTACAATTTTATCATGTTGAGATTATAAAAAATTGCATACCATGATTTTAGCCATTTTCCCTTGTGTTGGAATAGTGAACAACCACAATTCAAAGAGAGAAAATTAAATTCACATCATAATGAAGGAAGCCTCATTTTATTACTAAGGTATAATTTTTTTCTTCTTTCATTTATAGCTCTGTCATAGGTTGAGTTAGTTTAGATTAAAGTTTCATTTGATTTCTTAGCTTATTTGATTTTATATATTTCTTAGCTTATTTGATTTTATATATTTTCTTAATAAACGTGTATTTTTAGGAAATGTAATATAGACTATTTCCCTATATTCAAATGAAGATCAAGAACACCTTTAGATCTAGTTCATTCAAATTTATGCTAACCAATGTCTACAAAAGTATTTCTAAGAATTTATATTTCATTTCCTTAATAGATGATGCAATAAGGATTATGTGGGTATTTATGAAAGAGTTATCAAAATTCTTTGACCAAGATCTCTCCAATGGCTTATTGCCATTAGCCATTGATACTTCAACATATACTCAGAAGAAACCAATTGAAAAACAAAATCAAATTTTATACACAAATGAGATATTTATAAAAAACATGTGAATCATGTATATTACAAAGAATAGAACTTGATTATATAGGCAAGGCAAAACAATATGAAATCTAAACTATCTATGTGGGACTAAACCCTACATAGGACAAAACTAGGTAAACACCAATACCTAGAGCCAAGAAAGTATGAGTAAGATATTTTAACACCCCCCCCACCCAAGTGAAGCTAGGGTATAACATTAGAGTATGTAGAGTGAAGTCATGTTTCTTTATGAATGCTAATCCATCATTCTAGAATACATATATGTCAAGTCATTGTAACTTTCAAGTGAAAGTAGGAATGGTGTTGAATATGAGGATCATTAAACATAAACACCATGATCCAAATTACTAGGTATAATGATGAACCCAAGGAAGCATCACTTGAAAACCCTCCAACATGATGGTGAGAGTGAGCACAAAGACTAGTGGGGATGCTACACTAGTGTCACTAATGGGGATAGTCACTATAAGAATCACTAATAAGGCCATGGAGTCAAGTGATAATCCTCATATTTGTTCTATAAAAAACAAATTTGAATAAGATACCTATGTACAAAGAAAAAATCTAAAGAACACTCAAAAGAGCAAAATACATAACTCTCATAAAATTGAGAAAAAAGAGAAAAACCCCATAGGAAAATCTCCCCCCCCCCACAAAAGAGAGAAAAGAAGAAGAGAGAGATATAAATCCCCCAAATATGATGTTGAATAAGTCCACACTCCAAGTAATCATAAGTCACAAAATAACTTAATATGCATGAGTGGTTCAAATCCACTACTCAATCACAAAAAAATTAACACAGGCTTCACCAGAATAGCTTCAATTAAGAAGACTGTAAGTGGTGATGAAAGTACAAAAAAGTACATGTTATAAGGAATTCTCAACACAAGAAGAAAAATGTACATCACACCCCCCCCATACTACTAAATGGATGGAGTGGAAAAATAAAGGTTTACATGAGTGATCTAAATCCACTACTCAAACACTAAATAGGATGACACTGTATACACTAGAATAGCTCTATGATATGCTAAAAGAGACTATTGAACTATCAAAAATCACAAGATGACATTGGGATTCACAAAAATAAATACATTTTAATTTGTGGGAGACTATCAACTATCTAAAAAAAGATGTTGAAAATACAAATAAAATCTCTTAAAAGATGATGGCCCATGGTGGTGATGGAAGAGACAAGCAACTAATGAAGTGAAAAGGTTCCAAAATAGATCATATAAATGCATGAAGGTAGACAAGGCTAAATCAAAAAACCCTTCATAGAAATTTATAAATCAATGTGAGTATAATATAACCCATACATAAAAAACACCAGATGAAGACAAGAAAGACATTGGATTTCACTAAAATAGCTTCAAATGAGAAAAATGTTGACCTATAAAATAATCCATCAAGAGAGATGTGATCCAAAAATAAAAGAGTGAAAAAGGTGTCCCCATAGAAGAAGGTGAGCTGCTAAGAAAGGGGCCTTGAGGAGACATGACACAACTACCAATGTGTCAAAGTACTAATGCATGTCATGAGATGATAAAAGAATATGGAAAATGCAAAAAGAGACATAATGTATAAAAACACATCAAAAAAATGATCAATAGCAAAAAAAAATGATAATTTATAAAAGCACATGCAAAGGACATCAAACTCAGTTGAAATTGCATCCAAGATAATGTAAAGTAGAGTAATGGTATTAGCAGTACAATGTGGTCTAAGAAGGAATAATGTGGGCCAAATTTCATGCTAATAGAACATTGGTCACAACCAAAAATGCATCCAAAATTACAATGAGAGAGCAAATAATAAAAAAGGAGAAAAATATTTTGTTTGCTTGTGAGGGGGTTTGGCCACCTGCCAAACCCGACCTCATCCACCGGTCTTCAACAAACAAAATTGAAATGGTTACAAAAAAATAATCTTCTTTACAATAATTGTCCCCAATATAATAACCCTAAATAATATATATTGTTTTAAAAACAAAAATAATCCAAAAAAGGGCCTATAATGATATTATTTTTAATTAAAAATTAATTTAAAAAAATATGCCCCCAAAAAATCATTCACCCCTCATAATATCTCTCAAGTTATTATTTTTTAAAAACAATTAAAAAATCATTACCACCATTTAAAGTGTCCTTCCTTAAATACAAAGTCCCCCACTAATAATCTGGCCTCCACTAAGCATAAGCGTGCTTTTACAAAAGTAAGCCCTATTTTTTACCCAATGCTTTATCAAAACTTTATAGCTACATTTCAATGAGTTCAAATAAAAATATAATAGAATTAATGCTAATTTTTAAAATGAATTTACCAAAGTTAAAAAAATAACTTAAAAAAGAACTTGTGAAACCATGAAATTGAATGGAAGGGGTGGTTTCAAACAAACACAAAATTAGGGCAATGGTGGTTTTGAGTGCTAACACAATGGAAAACATGCATGGCAAAAGATTTGGAATGCCATTACATGAAATCAGTCCATCTTCTCATCTTTTTTATTCGACGGAAGATATTTTTATAACACTCAAATCAAATCCTCTATCCTTGGCGAAGAACAAGATCCCAAAAAACCATTCAAAGAAGACTCATAATCAACACCCCCATTGCAGGTCTTGAACATGAGACCTTTGACAAAACTCACATCAATAATTGATGGATCAAAAAATAGCTTTGACATAGACTATGTTATATGAGTCTTGGGATTGTGTGGGAATAGGAGTAGGCCATAGGAGAGAGCTATGAATAGTGATTGATCTAAAGTATTTTTCATCCTTAGTAATTCCCAAGATCTCTCAAAACTAGTATAGTACTAAAGAGCATTCTGAGAGCTTTCCAAAACTTATTGGTACATGTAAAATGAACATCATATGCTCTAGATATCATTGGTCAAAGTTCAAAAAATAAATGGTCAACAATCAAATAGTGACATGGATGCATGTATGGTTGCCAAGTAGACCAACTAGCATGTAACACATGGTAGTATAATGGTAAGTGGGTGTTGTTCATTTTTGCCTCCAGTCTTTAACACTCATGTTTAGAAAAATGGGCCCTTCTACTAGCTAGTTAGGGACCCTCAGCCAGGGTAGACACACTCTTTTTATAGAAGGGTGCCTTTGCCTTCATTATACTTCATATGATTATTGTAATGTGTTTGTTTATATATGCCTCTATGTTATTTATACATTAAATGTGGGACTAATAATCCCTATATTTTAATTATCAAACTAATTACACATATTTTCCAAGTCATAAATGCATGATCTATTCCAACTTTGAAGTATGTGAGATCGAGACCTAACCCGAATGCTAGCTCAAGATTAGTCATGACACTGAGACCAACTCACCATTTTTATTGGGTTTCCAACCATAAATTTGAGCTCAAATCTTCTATTCTCTATATTTCTTAAGATTAGTTATGCTGAGCTTAAAACCAACCACCGACCAAGCATAGCTTGGCAGTGTTGGGTAGTTCAAAATGCTAAGGATATGGCCAAATCCATGAGTTATAAAGTAGCTTCAAGGCTATTTTAATCCTTCAAAACATTTCATTCCTATGAATGTGGGATATTATTCCTTTAAAATAAATACACTAATTGGATTTAAGGTCAAACCCATGACCTCTCTTGCAAAAGGATAAGGCCTAGCCATTAGGCCATGGCTTTGAAATGGAAACATGAGGATTAATTTATATTTGATGTTTGTTTAGACCTAAAAAATGAGACTGGAGGGGATTCAAACCCTATTCCTCATGGGTAACAAAATGGTATGCTACCACTACGTTATTGAACTTGCATTAATATTAATATATGTGAAGTTTGAATAATACACAAGGAGACCCAATCTTACATTTTGGATATTGCCTCTATTTTGAAAGGATTTTGACCATAGAAGGTGATGGTAATATTATTACAAGGTAATTTAGAGGAGTTACAGGTCTATAAAATGTAAATATACTCATTATTTTGATTCCCATGTATTAGGATTTTTTATATACTCTTAATGGAGAAACCATGCCTGAATACATGAAGAGGATGAATAGGTGATATAGATGTTGAGAAGAGATTTTTATTATCAATTTTAGAGTCTTCACACAGTTAGTTTTAGTACTATTTGTAGGTTCTCATATTCCATTTTAATGTAAGTTTGTAAAATGTTGATATTTGCATCATTTGTAATGGATTAGTTCATTATATCATGAACCTAGAGATGTAACCCCTAAAAGGGTGAACTCTATTATCAAATTGGTGACAATGTTCTTTTCAGTATTATATATTTCATTTATTAATCTAGTTTGGAGAGAATTAATGAGACACTAAAACTAAGTATAGGAAATTATAAAATAACACGAAAATAGGAGTTTTCATTCAGAAATAGGTTTTCAAAGTTTTTAATTCACTCATATTCATCTCCAAAAAATTAAATCCAATTTCTATTGATTTAATTAGGAAATTAGGAATATTTCACATCCAATTCTATGTACTTAAGGAATTGATATTTTTTAGTATCCAATTTTAAAAACTATTTGATTTATCTAAGCAATTAAATCATGTTTTCATCCTTAATAGTTCCCAAGATCTCCTAAAAATAGTATATTATTGAAGATCATTCTAAGAGATTTTCAATGCCTATTGAAACATGTAAAATGGACATCGTATGCTCTAGATATCATTGGTCAAAGTTTGAAAAAGAAATAGTCAATAGTCAAATAGTGGCATGGATACGTGTATGGTTACCAAGTGGACCAATTGGCATGTGACACATGGTAGTAAAATGGTAAAAAGGTGTTTCTTGTTTTCACCTCTGATCTTTGACACTCATGTTCAGACCTATGGGCCCCGCTATTAGCTAATTGGAGACCCTTAGCCATGGTCAACACACTCTTTTTGTAAAGGGGTGCCTTTGCCTCCATTATAATTAATATTACCATTATAACATGTTTGTTTATATATGCCTCTATGTTATTTACACATTGTATGTGACACTAATAATCTTGATATTTTAATTATCAAACTAATTCCACATATTTTCCAAGTCACAAATACATGCTCAATGCCAAGTTTAAAGTATGTGAGATCGAGACCTAGCCTAAGTGATAGCTCAAGATTAGTCATGCCATTGAGACCAACTCATCATACCAACTCACTATTTTGATTGGGTTTCCAATCATACAACTGATCTCAAATATTTTATTCTCCACATTGCTTGAGATCAGTTATGTCAAGCTTGAAACCAACTCAACCAAGCATAGCCTAACAGTGTTGGGCAGTTCAAAATGCTAAGGACATGACCAAATCCATGATTTGTATAGTGGTTTCAAATATATTTAAAGTCCTAAAAACATTTCATTCCCATGAACATGGGATATTATTTCCTAAAAGGAAATACACTACTGGGATTTAAGATCGAACTCATGACCTATCTTGCAAAAGCATAAGGCCTAGCCATTAGGCCATGGCTTTAAAATGAAAACATGAGGGTTAATTTCTATTTGAAGTTTGTTTGGACCATAAAAATGACATTGGAGGGGATTCTAACCTCATTCCTTATGGGAAAAAAAATGGTATGCTACCACTAGGCCATTAGACTCACATTAATATTAATATATGTGAAGTTTAACTAATGCATAGGGAGACCCGAGCCTATGTTTTGGATGTTGCCTCTATTTTGAAAGGCCTTTAGCCATGGAAGGTGATGGCAATATTATTTTAGGGTTATTTAGAGGATTTATAGACCTTTAAAATGTAGAGACACTCATTATTATGATGCCCATGTATTAGGAGTTTTTATATACTCTTAATGGAGAAACCATGCCCAAATGCACGAAGAGGATGAATAGTTGCTAAAGACATTAAGAAGACATTTTGTTGATCAGTTTTAGAGTCTTTAAATAGTTATTTTTAGTAATATTTTTAGGTTCTCATATTCTATTTTTATGTAAGTTTGTAAAATATTATTATTTGCATCATTTTTAATGGATCGATTCATTATTTCATGAACCCAGAGATGTAGCCCCTAAAAGGGTGAACTTCATTATCAAATTGGTGTCAATTTTCTTTTTAGTATTATGTGTTTAATTTATTGATTCAATTTGGAAATAATTCATGAGAAACTAAAACTAAGTACAATAAATTATAAAATAACACCAAAATAAGAGTTTTCATTCAAAAATAGGTTTTCATAGTTTATAATTCACTCATATTCATATCTAGAACATTAAATCCATTTTTTATTGATTTAATTGCGAAATCAAGAATATTTTGCATCTAATTTTATGCACTTAAGGAATTGATATTTTTTTAGTATTTGATTTTAAAAACTATTTGATATATCTAAGGGGGTAAATCATGTTTTCATCCTTCATATTTCCCAAAATCTATTAAAACTAGTGTAGTACTGAAGAGCATTCTGAAAGCTTTATAACACCTATTAGAATGCATAAAATAGACATCATATGCTCTAGATACTTTTGGTCAAAGTTTGGAAAAGAAATGTTCAATAGTTAAATAGTGACATAGATATGTGTATGGTTGCCAAGTAGACCAATTGGCATATGACACATGGTAGTGCAATGGTAAAATGGTGTTGTTTGTTTTCACCTCCAATATTTGACACTCATATTTTAACAAATAGTCCCTGCTATTAGTTGGATGGAGACTCTCAGCCAGGGTTGACACACTCTTTTTGTAAAGGGGTACCTTTGCCTCCATTATACTTCATATTACTATTGTAACGTGTTTATTTATATATTTCTCTATGTTATTTACACATTGCATTTGGGACTAACAATCTTGATATTTTAATTATCAAACTAATTTCACATATTTTTAAAGAAACAAATACATGCTCTATGCTGAGTTCAAAGTATGCGAGCTCAAAAATAACCTAAATACTAGCTCGAGATTAGTCATGCCACTGAGACTAGCTCACCATACCAACTTGTCATTTTTCTTGGATTTCTAACCATAAAACCAAGCTAAAATATTTTATTCTCCACATTTCTTTAGATTAATTATGTTGAGCTTGAAATCAACTCAACCAACCATCGACCAAGCATAGCCTGACAGTGTTAGGTAGGTCAAAATGCTAAGGACATGGCCAAAGCCATGAGTTATATAGTGGTTTCAAGGATATTTTAATCCCTCAAAACATTTCATTCCATCAATGTGGGATATTATTCCCTAAAATGAAATACACTACTGAGATTTAAGCTCTAACCCATTACCTCTCTTATAAAAGGATAAGGCCTAGCCATTAGGCCATGGATTTGAAATGGAAACATGAGGGTTAATTTCTATTTGAAGTTTATTCAGACCCAACAAAGGAGATTAAAGGGGATTCAAACCCCATTTATCATGGGTAAAAAAATGGCATTCTACCACTAGGCTATTGAACTTGTATTAATATTAATATATGTGAAGTTTGATTAATACACAAAGAGACCTGACCCTATGTTTTGGACATTCCCTCTATTTTTAAAGGCCTTTAGCCATGGAAGGTGATGGTAATATTATTTTAGGATTATTTAAAGGATTTACAGGTTGTAACTCTATAAATTATAGAGACACTCCTTATTAATGTGATTCCCATGTATTAGGAGTTTTTATATACTATTAATGAAAAAATAATGCTGAATGCATAGAGAGGATGAATAGGTGCTACAAATGTTGAGAAGAGATTTTATTGATCAGTTTCAAATTATTCACACAATAAATTATAGTACTATTTGAAAGTTCTCATATTCCATTTTGATGTAAGTTTGTAAAATGTTGATACTTGCATCATTTTTAATGGATTGGTTCATTATTTCACAAACCTAGAGACATAGCCTCTAAAAGCTTGAACTTTGTTATTAGATTGGTGTCAATTTTCCTTTCAGTATATGATGCTTCATTTATTAATATAGTTTGGTGAAATTAATGAGACACTAAAACTAAGTACAAGAAACTATAAAATAACACCAAAATAGGAGTTTTCATTTAGAAATGGGTTTTTAAAGTTTTTAATTCACTCATATTATCTCCAAAACATTAAATCCAAATTATATTTATTTAATCCTAAAATTAAAAATATTCCACATCCAATTCTATAAGCTTAAGGAATTGATATTTTTCATTATCTGATTTATAAAACTATTTGATTTATCTAAGGGGGCAAATTATGTTTTCATCTTTCATAGTTCCCAAGATCTCTCAAAACTAGCATAGTACTAAAGAGTATTATGAGATCTTTCCAATGCCTATTGGAACATATAAAACAGACATCATATGATCTAGATATCTCTAGTCAAAATTTAAAAAAGAAAGGGTCAATAGTGAAATAGTGACATAGATGCATGTATGGTTGCCAAGTAAACCAATTGGCATGTGAGAGTGGTAGTGCAATGGTAAAAGAGTGTTGTTTTTTTTTGCCTCTATTCTTTATCACTTGTGTTCAGACAAATGGGCCCTACTATTAGCTGGATAGGGACCCTCAACTATGGTCAACACACTCTTTCTGTAAAGGGGTGCCTTTTCCTCCATTATACTTCATATTACCATTGTAACATGTTTGTTTATATATGCCTTTATGTTATTTACACATTTTATGTGGGACTAATAATCCTAATATTTTAATTATCAACCTAATTCCATGTATTTTCCAAGTCACAAATACATTCTCTATGCTAATTTCTAAGTATGCAAGCTCAAGACCTAGCCTAAATACCAGCTCGAGATTAGTCATGCCATCAAGACAATTCACCATGCCAACTCACCATTTTTTTTAGGTTTTCAAACATATAATCTATCTCAAATACTCTATTATCCACATTTCTTTATAGTAGTTATGTTGAGATCGAAACCAACTCAACCAACCACAGACCAAGCATAGCCTCCTAGTGTTGGGTGGTTTAAAATGCTAAGGATGTGGCCAAAGCCACAAGTTATATAATAGTTTCAAGGCTATTTGAATCCCTCAAAAAATTAAATTCCCATGAATGTGGGATATTATTCCCTAAAAGTAAATACACTATTGATATTTAAGGTCAAACCCATGACCTCTCTTGAAAAAGGATAAGGCCTAACCGTTAGGCCATGGCTTTGAAATAGAAACATGAGGGTTAATTTCTATTTCAATTTTGTTAAAACCTAATAAAGAATATTGGAGGGGCTTTAAACCCCATTCATCATGGGTAAAAAAATGGTATACTACCACTAGGCTATTGAACTCACATTAATATTAATAAATGTGAAGTTTGATTAATACACAGGGAAACCCAAGCATATGTTTCAGATGTTGCCTCTATTTTGAAAGGCCTTTGGCCATATAAAGTGATGGTAATATTATTATAGAGTTATTTATAGGATTTACATGTCTATAAAGTGCAAATACAAGTATTGTTGTGATACCCATATAATAAGAGTTTTTATATACTCTTAATGGAGAAACCATGCCTAAATTTATGGAGAGGATGAACAGGTATTATGATCATTAAGAAGAGATTTTGTTGATCAGTTTTAGAGTCTTCACATAATAAATTATAGTACTATTTATAGGTTCTCATATTCCATTTTGATGTAAGTTTGTAAAATGTTGATATTTTCATCATTTTTAATGGATCGATTCATTATTTCATGAACCTAGAGACATAGCCCCTAAATGGGTGAAATATGTTATTAGATTGGTGTCAATTTTCCTTTCAGTATTCTATGATTAATTTATTAATTTATTTTGGAGACAACTAATGAGACATTAAAATTAAGTACAAAAAATTATAAAATAACACCAAAATAGGAGTTTTCATTCAAAAATGAGTTTTTAGAGTTTTTAATTCACTCATATTCATCTCTAGAACATTAAATCCAATTTATATTAATTTAATTTGGAAATTGAGAATATTCTACACCTAATTCTATGTACTTAATAAATTGAGATTTTTCAATATCCAAATTTAAAAACTATTTGATTTATCTAAGGGGGTAAATCATGTTTTCATCCTTCATAGTTTGCAAGATCTCTCAAAACTAGTATAGTAATGAAAAGAATTCTAAGCATTTTAAAACACATATTGGAATATGTAAAATGAGCATCATATGCTCTAGATATCATTGGTTAAAGTTTGGAAAAGAAATGGCCAACAGTCAAATAGTGAAGTGGTTGCATGTATGGTTGCCAAGTGGACCAATTGGTATGTGACATGTGGTAGTGCAATGGTAAAAGGGTGTTGTTTATTTTTGCCTCTAGTCTTTGACACTCATGTTTATGTCAGGATCTTGCTCCTCAATTATAGCACATATGATTACTTCTTGTATTAGCAACTAAACACAGAATTATACCAGAATCAATAAGTAACTAGAAATATGAAACAACACAGGATCTGAGAGACAATACACAATTGTATTAAATACTCAGAAGAAAATACAATAAAGAAGAATCCACTTCTTATTCCACCTCAAAGGTTTGCCACACCTCAAAACCTTCTTCCCTCTCTCTCTCGGTCCCAACAATCAACTCAAATATAGAATTGATGTTCACCTCTCCAACCAGTCAGTAACACGCTACTAGTACACCAAGTACACAACCGTACTCCAAGTAGATCTCCTGCTCTCTACTGCTACCTGCAAATCACTAGACCTTACTCACCATGTAGATATCTCTACACCCCTGAATAACCCTTGTCCTTGCCTCACCAAGTCCTTATGATTCTTCAACCAGTACCCCGGTGGATCAGCTCCTAGACCTTGCAGACCCTGTAACTCTCCCTGATCATACACTCTCAGCACCCCTTTGGAACTAGGAGGAGCTACACTAGCTCTCTCTAAAAACTCAATGGCTTTCTAGCACACTTTTACAATACAACCAATGAGTCTCTTAAATAGATCTCATGCAAACAATAATTAGACACCTAATTACAATAATTAGATCTGCAGCTTCTAGTCTAAATTTGGCTCTTAACATGCAAACACTTGGTTCGTTAGCTAACTTCCTGTAACATTCACAGTCTAAACCACACAGGTGATCGATGTCGATCCCTGTTTACCTGGGGGTGTCGATGCTGGCCGACTCTGAGATTGACGTCGGTTGCCTTCTGTCTGTACCCTACCGATGTCGGTTGTCCTGACTGACGCCGGTGACTGTAAAACTCAGCAAACACTCTACAACCTCCCTAACTTATCTTGTTCGCATCCTGGTGAAACTTTTAGCTCCACAACCTAACAATCTCCCACTTGGAGATAAATAGTTGCACCTGTACCTGTATCTATACTCTGTCTAATCTGTTTCCTTGCTTGTATCCCTCTCCAAGCTCAACCCTGAAGACTAACCACCACACATCCTGTGATGCTACACCTGTCATCCAAGTAACCTGCCACATCCAAACCTACATATCCATGTAGTGAAGTCCTTGACCCTGCATAACATGTTAACCTACTGTTGATCACTCTCAAGTACCTGAGAATCTACCTTCCCCAAATTGGCTCCAAACTCTCTGATAGCTCCCACTGATTGGGAAAACTCAGGTCTACACTAGACCTCATGTGATTTCAAACCATGTTCTAAGCTCCACTTGAACTATCGAGCCCTTGGTGTGCTTACCGATTTTGCAACTTGAACCTTGCCAACACTTGATTCACATCAGCTCCCACTGGAGACCAAATCTCCATGTCTCTTATGCCAAAGAATTTTGCTACTCCAAATTCCACCTGACATACCTCTGAACTAACCTTACCTTTTAGCTCAGCAAATCCTTGTATGTACAAAACTTGCTAGCAAACCATCCACATACAGTAACTGAATAATGTCGTAACTCATCATCCACCTAGTAAGAACAAACACAATAGTTACACTGGCATTAACTAAACCCATGCTTTTTCATCCTCCTATCAAAACCTGTACCACTATCTTGCAACTTCCTTAAGACCATATACCTTGGCCTTCTGTCTCACGTATCCATCCACTCTCTTCTTTAACTATGGGAATCCATCCATCTCTTAGTGCTTTCTTCCAGCTGACAACTCCACCAACAAACACCTGTTTGGTTCTTCTCCAAGGACTCACACTCCTCATCCATGCCAAGCTCCCACTGCATTTGGATTCTACCTGCATTGCCTCTTCACATCTTCCTAGTTCTCGACCATCAATAAGTAATATAAAGAAGGTGAACAATGAATATGAGGTTCACTTACCCTTTCTAACCTCCATATGAGCGTTTGAGAGTTGTTGACAGCTTGTTGTCCACCCAATATCCATTTTAGTGACCGATCTCGGTCATCTCCTAATCTGCTCCCAATCGACGTCGATTTTCTATGACTGACCCTGTCTGTCGACGTCAGTCCCATTACCAATGCCAGTGTACCTATTGCTGACATCAGTCACTGTATGACCGACATCATTTCCTAATTCTTGACACCACTGACTCTGTTGATTTGCATATGACCGATGTCGGTGCCTGTCTGTTCGACATCGGTTCTTGATGACCGATGCCGGTATCTGTGTTCTCCTGTGAGTGATAAATTTTTACCCATGAGCTCTCCATGGATCAAAATCCTATTCAAACCAACACAGCCTTGCTCAAAATAATTTAGTTCCCTCACCTGATCTCTGTCCATCATCTCCTCCATGAACACCAAGGATTTCCAGTTCTTTAGCTTGTCAAAAACATCTGTCTTCCGCTTCAGAACATGCATTCCCCTTCTACATATGTGACCAAGCCTACAAAGCCACATCTCTGTAACAAAAGTTGAATCAGTAATATAAGTAGATAGATAAAGGATACCTACTTTCTTACCACCGTCTAATTCAAGTGCATCCACTGTGAGAGTTATTGTGCATCTCCCATCACCTAACTTTCTTGAAGAAATTAGACTCATCTCCAAGACTGGTACCTGCATAACCTCATTCAACACCTGTGTGTTATCCATCTACAATTTTAGCTTCACTTCCCCTTTGCCAATCATTTGGCAAGGCTCTCCAGCTCCTAAATAAATCTCTCCAAAGTCTCCAAAGACATACCCATGAAAAGATGCTCTATTTTGAACTACATGGAAAGAGGCAAAATAATCTATGAACCAAGATTCCACTTTATCCAAAACATCCTATGCAACATCCCCTACAACATCTGCTCTTCCTTGTTGATCTGCAACCAACCAACAATCTTTCTTTACCTACTCTTTCTTTCCATCAATCAGACCATTCGTGTTATTCAGTTTCTCCATTCATAGCTTACTTCCTTCTGCCATTGCTATACTCCCACTCAATTAGAAACCCCTATGAGTAACCTGTAATCAACAAACACTATCCAGATCTGAAACCACCTGTTAGTAACCCAACCAAAAGCTCTGATACCAATTGTTAAGATTGGTATCAACCTGGTCCACCTGCTCAACCTGCTCTGATACCACTTGTCAGGATATTGCTCCTCAATTAGAGCACATATGATTACTTCTTGTATTAGCAACTAAACATGGAATTATACCAGAATCAATAAGTAACTATAAATATGAAACAACACAGGATTTGAGAGACAATACACAATTGTATTAAATACTTAGAAGAAAATAAAATAAATAAGATGCCACTTCTTCTTCCACCTCAAAGGTTTGCCACGCCTCAAAACCTTCTTCCCTCTCTCTCTCGGTGCCAATAATCAACTCAAATATAGAATTGATGTTCACCTCTCCAACCAGTCAGTAACACGCTATCAGTACACCAAGTACACAACTGTACTCCAAGTAGATCTCCTGCTCTCTGCTACTCCCTGCAAATCACTAGACCTTACTCACCATTGTAGATCTCCAAAAGAAGCCACACACACCTGTTGACTAAGATCATACAAACATGAAGAACCCCTCTGATTCTCCAAACCAGTACCCACACTTGGTACTGTGGCACTAGGAGGAACACACTATTGCTCTCTTACTCTCTGAAGGAGCTTATTTTTGCTCTCTTACTCTCTAGCACTAGTTTAAAATACAACCAATGAGTCTCTTAAATAGATCTCATGCAAACAATAATTAGACACCTAATTACAATAATTAGATCCATAGCTTCTAGTCTAAATTTGGCTCTTGACATGCAAATGCTTGGTTCATTAGCTAACTGCCTGTAAAATACTCAGTCTAAACCACACAGGTGATCGATGTCAGTCCCTGTTTGCCTGGGGGTGCCAACGTTGGCCGACTCCTGACCGATGTCAGTTGCCTTCTGTCTGTACCCTACTGATGTCGGTTGTCCTGACCGACGCCGGTGACTGTAACACTCAGCAAACACTCTATAACCTACCTAACTCCCCCTATTTGCATCCTGATGAAGCTTTTAGCTCCACAACCTAATAGTTTAGACAAATAGGCTCTCCTATTAGTTGGATAGGGACCCTCAGCTAGGGTTGACATGCTCTTTTTGTGGAGGGGTACATTTGCCTTTATTATACTTCATATTACCGTTTTAATGTGTTTGTTTATATATGTGTCTATGTTATTTACACATTGCATTTGGGATGAATAATCTTGATATTTTAATTATTAAACTAATTCCATGTATTTTTCAAGTCACAAATACATGTTATATGCCAAGTTTGAAGTATGCAAGCTTGAGACCTAGCCTGAATGCCAGCTCAAGATTAGTCATACCACCAAGACCATTTCATCGTACCAAATTTCCATTTTGATTAGGTTCCCAAACATCCAACTGAGCCTAAAGGTTCTAAACTAACCAAGTTTGGCCAAATAAAATAGAGAAATAGATGTGGCCAAAGCCACAAACTACATATCATTCCTAAGGTTATTTCAAGACTATGTTACATGTTCCTCCCATAAATGTGGGACTAATATCCCATTTTAAAATTATGAAGGCAATGAAAGGGGTTCAAACCCATGACCTCATGTCTAAAATGATAAGTCCTAGTCATTAAGCCACATCGTTAAGGCTAATAATAGCTCATGAAAAAAAAAATTCAAAGTGGTCAGTTGGAGATGGAGTTAGAAAATGGGGAAGATTGTTGTTGGAATGAGCTAGGTAGCATGATGGATATATGTGATTGTATATTTTCATAGGTATTGATAGAGGTTAAATCACCTATTTTGTAAGGCATTTGGCCTATGGCAAAGGATTTATATTTGTAAGTATGTAGACCATGTATGTCTTTGACTATTATGTAAGGCATTTAGTATATGGGTGGATGTTATAATTGTATTTTAGGGTATTTGTAAATAAATAGGCCCAAGATAGGCTGAATATGTATTTTCTTCTATTTGCAAAGTCATTGGCCATAGAAGATGTATTATGTGTGACTATATGTTTGTAGACATAGTCTCAAATGTAAAGAAGTACATTACACCTATTTTGTAAGGCCTTTGGGCCTTGGGAAAATGTGGTATATTGCATGGATGCAGACCTAAGATAAGAAAGAGATAGGTAGACTAAGCTTGTGAGAAGCTATAGGGGATGGGATTTGAACTGTCAACCCATGTGATAAAAGAATAGGTCTTTACCCTCTATACCATGATGTTAGAAGACAAATATGTATGAAAATATTGGTATTTGTTGAGACATAATCCTGAGACTGTATTTTGTTTAATGATCCTATTTTAAAGGCATTTGGCCATAGGAGATTAATATAGTTCTTTTTAGGGATGTTTTAGTAGATACATGTCTGATATAAACTAGAGACACTCTTTATTATCATAATTCCCATTTTTAAGAGTTTTTCGTATAATATTAATGGAGAAACTTGCCTGAATGCATAGAGATGAAGTATAGGTATTACAAACAAAGGGAAGATGTGTTACTAAGCATCTCAGAGTATTCACATAGTCAGTTTTATTACTATTTGTAGATTATAAAATCCACATTTTGATG
Source organism: Torreya grandis (assembly GCA_037957365.1). NCBI lineage: Eukaryota > Viridiplantae > Streptophyta > Pinopsida > Cupressales > Taxaceae > Torreya > Torreya grandis. The sequence goes on from JARHVA010002081.1 coordinate 2,538,123, forward strand.
TCAATTTTTAATTTGATGATGCTTGCATCTTTTAAATAGATCAGTTCATTTTTTCATGAACCCAGAGATGTAGCCCCTAAAAAGGTAAACTCTATTATCACATCAGTGTCTATTTTCCATTTCATTTTATTCTATGTTTTATTTTAATTCAGTTTATAAAAGAGTTAATGAAATACTAAATGAATTACAAAATGTTATAAAATGACACAAATTATGAGTTTTAAAATGGGAAATGAATTTATATATTTTTCTAATTGCTTTCATTCATTCCTAGAATTATGCATATAGTTTCTATTTCACTTAAAGGGAATTGATAATTTTGAATATCTGATTTTAAAAATTATTTGATTTATTTAAAGGGATAAATCATGTTTTTGGATCAATTTTAGTATCAGAGTAGGTTGATACAGGACTTGCTTCAGTTATTGATATACTTTGTTTTAGGATTTTTTAGATATCATATTCTCATTATTGTTATTTTTTTTAGCCATGCAAGAATGGCTAATGAAAAAGAAAATTGGAAGGTGTTCTAATTCATTGAAATAAGACAAGCTTCCAACAGCCAAGGTTCTAAAAACACTAGTCCTGTAGGTTTAATCTAGATGAGAAACAAAGCACATTATCCCTTGAAGGTGGTTTTGAGAGAGGATCAACCTTTATTTCTTGAGATGCATTTAGATAAAATGCAAGTCATTTTTGGTGATTCACATCCAACAGGAATTAATTAAAATCCCATTATCATTCTTACATAGAGGGCAGAATAAGGTATGATGGTGATTTAATTTCATATTGGTATTAACACAGTATTTTGGTAATAATAACCAGTTGTGTAGCCTTTATTTTTGGATAACTAATCATATTTTGGAATCCTATATCCTTAATTATAGGAATAAGTGACAAGACTAGTTTTTATGATAAGATATGGAAATAGCAATAGGGCATTGTTCAAGATATTGAATAGGGTTTTGCACTTTAGGTTTTGATTTTTTAAGTTGGTATGTCTTCATAGTTTTTTTAAGAGTTGTAAGAAGTAAATAGGAATTTGTTTTAACACCAAAAATATGATAATCATTTCTTAGTAGTTGCACTTTATAGTTCTTTAAGAGGTATGTGTTATTTTTAAATGTAACTATGTATGGAAAATTTTGGTTTGAATCCTTTGTGTAAGGTTTCTTTGGAAGTAAAATATGCTTTGATTTGTAATTTTTTAAAGCATTTTGAAAATGAAAAATGTATCATCTAAACCTTAGTAAGATAGAGTTTATAAGATGAAACTTCCTATTCAATTGTGGAAACCATGAAGAGGGAACAACCCTTATTGATAAAATGGTTTAAAAGGATAATTTTGATAAAGCATAACTATAGTATTGATTAATATGCTTAGATTCAATTCAACATTATTTTTAGGGAATTTCTAACTAATTTGATCTAGGAAGGAATTTTGATAACTCTGGTATTATGGAAGAATGTTATTGCTATCTCCTATTTTAGTTTTCCATTGTGATAAGATTTTGAAAATCTAACTCAGTTTTGATGAGTTGTGGAGGTATGAATTAGGGAATAGTCAACAGTGAGGAAACTTCACGATAGTTTTAAAATTCTTAGTTTTATCCTCATGATTATGATATGGCTTATAGTTCCTTGAAAATTTTATGAGTTTGTAAAGAGGCTCTTATTTATGCTTATTGTGCATTAATAACCTTAGGATGGAAAAATTAGTTGCACACTTTTATACTTGGTAGATACATTTAAGTCCCACTATATCTTATGCAATGTTTATATTAAAAAAAAATTGTACACTCACATGTATGTTTGTCATTCATGTCATGTAGATTTACTTTCAAAGACCCATAGATGGGCAATGTTTTTCAATGAAAATATACAAGTGTTGTAATTTATTTACAAGTCTTATAGGGTATGCAGTACCTTGATTTCCTTTGTGTGATGTTGATAACAAGGAGAACACCTTAGCCTTTATGCAGTGCAAGGGTTAAGAGAATCCACCAAACTTAATGACTACTTTGGGTAATGAGTCATTTTGGTAGAATGGGTATAAAGTTTGTTTTACTCTCCATAATCAGGTTATAGCTTCAGTTGGATAGTTAACTTCTTGTAGGGAATTTATTGATGACATCTTTTTTCATTAAAGTAGTCTTGTGTTTTTCAAATTAAGTTTTATTGCATCATTATGATAGATTGACTTCATAACTCCTTCATATGCTACTTTTGACTCCTACATGTTTGGAATTAGTGCAAGACTATTGTCAATGGCAAAGAAGAGAACTCATGAAGATATTTTTTTGGGTCAGTTGGATTATTTGGACTTTTGGAGACCAAAAGCCTCTTTGTGGGGAGGTTTGATCTAGAGTATTTTTCATCCTTCATAATTCCTAAGATATCTTGAAACTAGTATAGTATTAAAGAGCATTTCAAGATCTTTCTAATGCTTATTGAAATGCATAAAATGGACATTGTATGCTCTAGATATCATTGCTCAAAGTTTGGAAAAGAAATGTTCAACAATCAAACAATGACTTGGATGCATGTATGGATGCCAAGTGAACCAATTGGAATGTGGCATGTGGTAGTGCAATGGTAAAAAAGTGTTATTTGATTTTGCCTTTGGTCTTTTATAGTCATGTTTGGATAAATGGGCCATTCTATTAGCTAGCTAGGGACCCTCAACCAGGGTCGATACACTCTTTTTGTAGATGGGTGTCTTTATCTATATTATAATTCACATTACCATTATAACATGTTTATTTGTATATGCCTCTATGTTATTTACACATTGCATATGGGACTAATAATCCCATTATTTTAATTATCAAACTAATTCTATGTATTTTTTAAGTCACAAATACATGCTCTATGCCGAGTTAGAAGTATGCGACCTCAAGAGCTAACCTAAATGCTAGCTTGAGATTAGTCATGCCATCAAGACTAGCTCACTGTACCAACTCACCATTTTTCTTAGGTTCCCAACCATCAAACTGATCCCTAAGGTTCTAAACCAACCAAGTTTGACAAAACAAAATAAAGAGATAGATGTGGGTGAAGCTACAAACTACATGTCATTCTTAAGGCTATTTCAAGCCTATGTTAGATGTTCCTCCAGTAAATATGAGATTAATATCCCATTTTAAAATTATGAAGGTGATGGAAGGGGGTCATACCCATGACCTCATGCAAAAAATGATAAGGCCTAGCCATTAAGCCACATCCTTAAGGCTAATAATAGCTTACATAATTTGATATTCAAAGTGGTTAGTTAGCAATAAAGGAGTTAGAAAATGGGGAATCTCACCATTGGAATGAGATGCATACCATGATGGATATATGTGATTGTATATTTTTACAGGTCCTAATAGAGGTTAAATCACCTATTTTATAAGGCCTTTGGCCTATGGTGAAGGGTGTATATCTATAAGTATGTATACCGTGTATGTCTTTGCCTATTGTGTAAGGCCTTTTGGCCATGGGAAGATGTTATAATTGCATTACAAGGTATTTATAAATAGATAGACTTGAGACATGTTAGATATACATTTTCTTCTATTTACAAGGTTGTTGATCATGGAAGATGTATTATGCATGATTGTGTGTTTGCAAACATAGTCCCAAATGTAAAGGACATTATGATTATTTTTTAAGGCTTTTAAGCCTTAGGTGAACGTGGTATATTACATGAATGCAGACTTGAGATGAGAAAGCTATATGTATACCAAGCTTGTGAGAAGCTATAAGGGATAGGATTTGAACTGTTGACCCATATGATAAAAGAATAGGTCTTTAGCCATTATATAATGGCATTAGAAGAAAAATATGTATGAACAAATTGGCATTTATTGAGACATAATCTTGAGATTGTATCTTTTTTAATGCTTCTATTTTATAATGCCTCTATCCATGGGAGAATAATATAGTTATTTATAGGGATGTTTTAGGAGTTGTAGGTCTGATAAAAACTAGAAACACTCCTTATTGGCATAATGCTCATTTTTAAGATTTTTTCATAAAAACATAATGGAGAAACTTGTGTAAATGTATAGAGATGAAGTACAAGTACTAAAAATGAAGGGAAGACATGTTATTGAGCATCTCAAAGTCTTCACACAATTAGTTTTAGTATTATTTTTAAATTCCAAAATCCACATTTTGATGTAAGTTTGTAATTTGATGATGTTTGCATCTTTTAAATGGATCAATTCATTATTTCATGAACCCAAAGATGTATCCCCTAAAAGGGTAAACTTTTGTGTCTATTTTCCATTTCAGTTTATTTTTTGTTTCATTTTAATTCAATTTATAGAAGAGTTAATGATACACTAAACAAATTATGGAAAGTTATAAATTGACACAAATCAAGAGTTTTAAAATGAGAAATGAGTTTACACAGTTTTATGATTGCTTTCATTCATTCATAGAATTTTGCATCCAATTTTTATTTTACTTAAATGGAATTGAGAATTTTAAGTATATAATTTTGAAAACTATTTAAATTATTTAAGGTGGTAAATCATGTTTTCAGATCAGTGATGGAGAGAGAACCTGTCGATACTAAAAAACTTATAAATAGCTATTAAAATTCCACAATCATTGTGAAACCTAATTCAAAGAGAGATAAAATAGGCCTTCATAATATATGTCAATATTTTAAGGCAAACTCAATGCCTTGGATAAAATATCTATAATTGATGAGCTTGAAGACTACAAGATCCATAAGGAAGGTCAGTCAAAGCCAGTAGGCTCTACAAATATTTGGTAGTATGAGAAAAGGCCTAGTGACTCAATGCAAGAAGGACATAACTAGGTATAGAAGATAAGTCACCATCTCTAATGTCCTATTTCCATAAAATGACTATATTTCCAAACTGCCACCTAGGAAAAAAATAACCTTGGTAGAGCTATAGACTTATATCTATGATGGTGAGTGACATGACTGAGATGTCTTAAACTAAGTTATTAGATGATGATTCAATTCCTCTTTAAAATAAACAAAAAATAAATCCCACCAAAAAGGCCATGGTCAATGCCACATATCCATAGTAAACTATAGACATCAATAGAGGAAACCAAAATCAAGGAAAATAGATTGATCAAAAAATAATACAGACTATTTAAGAACTAGTGGTGGAGATCATGTTAGATTTAACCAAAGAACCAATGGGCCATTAAAGGTAATAATAATGTAATCATAATGAATAATTAATGGATATTAGAAGGAGGCTATGATACCATGAAAGATTTATCAAAAAAAATTAGCCAAGATCTCTCCAATGGTTCATTACCGCAACTATTGATGCTTCAACATATACTCAGAAGAAACCAATTGAAAAACAAAATCAATTGTTATACACAAATGAGATGATTAAAAAAATAATGTAAATCATGTAGACTATAAATAATAGAACTATTATATATGTAAGGTAAAATAATATGAAATCTAAATTAGCCAATGTAGGACTAAACCCCACATAAAACAAAACTAGGAAAATACAAATACCTAGAGCCTATCAAGCATGAGTAAGATACTCTAACAATTTATGTTAAATGGAAAAAGTGGATATTTTTAATTTTTTTTAAATACAAGGCTTTGTCTGAAAAAAATTATAAATCCATCAATTCCCTAAGAAAAAATAGAAAATAAGAATTTATTTTAATGAATTTTATAAGTTTTGTTCTTCACATGGAATCAAAAGGCAGCTAACTTCTCCTTACACACCATAATAGAATGGTATAGTATAAAGAAATAATAGATCCATAAAGGATTTAATAAAGAATATGCTAGATAATAATCACATGGAAAGGTTCTTTTGGGTTGAAATAGTAAAAACAACAGTCTACATCATTAATATGATTCATACAATGGCAATCAAAGATAACACACCTTATGAAGCTTGGTATGGTAGAAAACCAAATTCAAATCATCTAAAGGTATTTGGTTGTTTATGTTTATTACATGTTCATGATGAAAAGAGAAAAAAAAATAGATCCTAACATTATTGATCACATTTTTACAATATATAGTGATGAAATTAAAGCATACAAGTTTTATAATCCTACTTGTATATCCACAATTATTTCTATGGATTGCATTTTTTTGAAAATGAGATGTATATTAATTCTGATCATATATCTAAATATTTCATAATTGAAGGTGTGTATCCTCTTGAATTTTATTTTAAGTGCTTATAAATTCCTACACATATTTCTAGTTCAATAGGAAATAATATTAGCTCTTCCCAAGAGACTAGTCATCCATCTTCATCAACTCCAAGCAAGTATAAGAGTTTTTTAAATACACATCCAACCAATCAGATGTTAAATTATAACTATGAGAGGATAACCAAAAGGATTAAACATTAGGAAGGTATTTTTTTATGATGATTTTTAGTAAAATATTACATTTGAATTATCATCTATAGCTAGTGAACCTAAAAGTTATAAAGAATATAGTCAAAAGAAAGAGTGGGTTGATGTTATGAAAAATGAGATGGATTAAATTGAGAGGAATGATGCATGTATTCTTATTCAAAATCCATATAAAAAATAATTCATTGGAATCAATTGGATCTACAAGACTAGATTCAAGAGTGATGGTATAATTGAGAAGTTAAAAGCTAAAGTAGTTACAAAAGGGTTTGCAAAAACATATGGGGTTGCCTATGAGGAAACCTATGTATATACAAAGGAAAAAGAAGCTGATCTATTGATTAATCATATCTCAAAGAAAATAAATCCTACTTACACTTTTGATTATTGATACATTAGATATTCAAACCAAAACGATTAAACATTAGGAAGGTATTCTTTTATGATGATTTTGAGTAAAATATTACATTTGCATTATCATCTATAGCTAGTGAACCTAAAAGTTATAAAGAATATAGTCAAAAGAAAGAGCAGGTTGATGTTATGAAAAATGAGATGGATTAAATTGAGAGGAATGATTCATGTATTCTTATTCAAAATCTATATAAAAAATAATTCATTGGAATCAATTGGATCTATAAGACTAGATTCAATAGTGATGGTATAATTGAGAAGTTAAAAGCTAAACTAGTTACAAAAGGGTTTGCAAAAACATATGGGGTTACCTATGGGGAAACCAATGTATATACAAAGGAAAATGAAGTTGATCTATTAATTAATCCTATCTCAAAGAAAATAAATCCTACTTACACTTTTGATTATTGATACATTAGATATTTGAGGTCATGACAAAGATGGATCTGTTAGACCTAACCAAGGGATCTCTTACCACAATAACATCACTAGAGATGGTTCCAAAGCCTCTATTCAAGAAATTATATGAAATAACACTAGATAAATCCTATGTTTTCATATTCATAAAGTATATATATAGTAAATTAAAATCTAATCTACTACTCACCAAAGCTTATGGCATAAAGTGGGGGTAACAAACATAAAAAGTAAACATACATAGAAGATCTATACTCACATAAATGTATAGGAAATCCTAATGCATGGGAGGTAAGTACAAGTACAAATCTATCTAATCTTATAAATGAGTAAAAAAATTAAGAATACTTACCTTTGAATACTAACCCATTAAGATTCAATCTCTCCCTTGGTCAAGGTGCTTTGTAAAAGGTTATTGTGGTATGTAAGGATAACAAAGATAAATCAAATCTGACTACACTTTTCTATGCATCCAAAAGACTTATCCACAAGATAATATTTGTATCTCTGAGTGTAGTATTAGAACCCTAAGTAATGATCTTCAATTAAAATAGTAGATAATTAGATGCATAATATATGTTCATCTTCTTTTCTCTCTTATAAATGGCAAAAATGGATGTGCATACATAGTTGAATCTAACCCTAAACCTTTTTAAAAGTTTAGTTGATAGGTTTAGTCTAATTTGACTCTGTATCATTATTTAATAAAAATAATTTAGGTCTTCATATAAGTTGGTGAACGCTGACCAAACCCATAATGTGATTTTAACAAATTAAATATAGGGTCAACCTAGGCTTATAGTGTATGCTAAATGTTAAAAAGGTGTTTTCATCTTAGAAAGGGGATAATTAAGGTGGTGAATTACTTAGATGAGTGTGCAAGAGAGTAGGCAAGGCTTAGGAAATTACATAAGAGAAGGTTGTGTAGATATCAAGTGGTAGTATAGGGGACAACAATCATGCAAAGCACCAATGGTCTACTCACCCCTTTCCCGATGCACCCTTTAAGGTGTGCACTCATAGAGATTGAGACTCAATGGGTTCCTACAAGAGAGAAAGCATCAATGATTAATAAAGTTTGAAAATATTATGTGTATACTATGCCCTGCTCAAAGATCATCATGTGTTATATAGGTGAAACATAAGATGGTGTTTCATGAAAAGAACATAGCAACACAATGTTGAAGCTAAATAAATTGTAGTAATAAAAAAATAAGATAAATGAAAGGATATAATAAAAAAAAAACATAACTTTACTTACCTTATTATTATAGAAAAGAAATGAAGTGAAAGAAATACTAAGGTGTCCAATGTAGGGAACATTAGACAAACCTATAGAAATTAGTGAAAAAGAGAAAAAAAATGATTTGTTTTAAAAATAGACTTGTAATATGTGAAAAGATTCTCTATAATATCAATATTTTCAAACATATTTTGGTTTAAAAAAAGAGAGAATAAAAACAAAGATATGGTCAAAAAGTAGAATCTAGTTGTAAATATTTGATAGGTAAATATTTTTGAATAGTAAATATAAATAGGGTGAAAAATAATTCATTTTTTATTTTTACTATTTTGAGAAAATAGAGCTCTGAGAGACCCAATGTGATCTTAGAGAGTGATTATGGTGAGGAGACAATAACTACAATGGGGAGGATGCATAGTGGCCACAACTAGTATAACATAGTTAAAAAACATGAATTTCAAATTTTTTAAGTAGTTTTATTTGAAATTGATATAAATATAGAAAATTTATTGGTATACAAAATTTAGACATCAAAATTGACCCTAAAAATTTTTTAGGTAGACTAGAGGTTGAATGGGGTACTGGGTAGGAAGAGATCATACCAATAAATCCCTAAGGCAATTATAGTAAATGAACAAAACATCATCACAAATAAAGAATAAAGTCAACTTAGTCAACTCAGTTCATAATGAGAGAGGGAAAGAAGGGTACAATTGCATAGCAATGGGTTGACATAGTATTGATAAAGTTCGCTAATTGCTTAGCAATAGGCTAACATAGTTTGGAAATGGAAGATGGCTGACATAGTACTTTATTTCCAATTTAGTTGGTAATATGTGGTCGATACATTTTGCTAAATAGGGTTTACTATGTACCAATGGTTATGAAATTGCTAATGTAGTATCAAATAGGCCAATTGTGTAGAAAAATAAGAAAAACTATAAAATTAAATAAAACAAGCTGATGAAATAATTAATTTGTAAATTGTTGAGAATGTATTTTAATTATTTGTGACATCAATATCTAATACATCCTCTATTTTTTTTATTTTAAAAACACACTAGAGATTTGATGCCTAGTAGATGCATCATGGCTACCATATCTATTGGATAAATTAGTTTATATAGATAGAGCTTGATTGATTACTTTGGGCTTTAGAAGCATCATGGAGATGAAACATATCCCTCTAAGTGTTGATCTTATTATCATGTTCCTAGGATCATGTGAACAGTTGACTTACACTTTTTTATGAGAGGTGGATGGGGACACAATTGAGGTAGTGATTACTCTAGAAGATGCCCACATATTACTTAGACTTCAGATAGATAGGATAATTAGTGGTCATCGATACACCAAAATTTGAAGACAAGAGAGGAACATTAGCATAGTGGTCTATAGGCTTAAATAAGATCTACCTTAGATTGAGATTTGGCTTGTTTAATGTGTATATTTCATCCATTTTATGCATATGAAAGACAATGATAAGACTTGTGATTGCATGAGTGTTATGTCATAAGTCATATGATAAGGTATAATTGTACATGATAGATATATACACATAATATTTTCAAACTTTTATCACTTACTGACACTTTGTACCTTGTATAAACCCTTCGAGACTCAATCTTATAGAGTACACACCTTAAGGGGTACACCAAGAAAGGTGTGGGTAGACCATTGGTACTTTAAAAGATTATTGTCCCTTTTTCCAGTTGTTATCTACATATTTGTCTCCTAAAATACTTATCCCTAATATTTTTCTTCTCTCTTTCACACTCCCCAATTATTTCCTACTTTTTATTCCCCTTTTCCTAACCTTAACCCACTTTTGACTATTCATTGTACTAGGTCGACATTATTGACACTTTACAATTTTCAACCTTAGTTTATTATATTAAGTTGACTGGGTTAACCCTATACATTTTTGGGTAAAATTCACTTAGGGACTAAGTGGGCTCTTGGCCAACCTAGCTTGTGACCTAGTGAATTCTTGTCTAAAATTGTGTTAGGTCAACTGGATCGACACTGTTGACCAAAAATTTTGAAATGGAATGGGCTAAATCTACCTATATATAAGATAATTTTTCCATTATTTAAATAATATAATAAGTAATATTTATTGCACATTTACTTATCCACCATTCTACTTGAGGAGCAATCTTAGGGTTTCATAATTTGTTTGGAGATATGAATCTTGTCTTATGGAGAAGTCTTTTGGATCTATTGATAGGTTGTGTATCCTAGAGATGATTTATCCTTGTCATCCTTACATACCACAACAACCTCTTTCAAATCACCTTGGCTAAGGGAGAGATTGAGGCTTGATGGGTTCATCTTCAAAGTTAAGTATTCCTAACTTTGTTTCTCCTTTGTAAGAGTAGATAGATATGCATTTGTACATCTCTTCCATGCATTAGGATTTAGTATACATTTATTTGAGTATATGTCTTCTATGCATGTTTAATTTTATTTTTTATAACCCCCACTTTGTACCATAAGCTTTGGTAAGCACTAGATTAGATTTTACTTTAATTGTTATTAGTTTAATGAATATAAAATGTAGGACTCCCTTAAGGTTATTGCATGATTGTGATTGACTAGAGGATTTGGAACCCTCCCTAACATAGTGTATTGTGATAAGAGATCCCCTAATTTGGTCTAGTAAATCCTTGTATTGGTCATGTTCTCAATTATCTAATGTGTCCCCAATTGGAAGTGTATGGTATGATCTATCTTCTCTAAGTTAGGATTGATTTATAGACATGATGTATTTTTTATTACATACATTCTTATGACCATGACATGAATCTAACCCTTGTAGGTTTTATTTCATGTTTTTTATTATTTTTATCATTTTATTTCTCTATATTTATGATACTAGGTCGATAGTGTCAATATAATTCTAAATTTTGTGCATAGGTTTAACACATAGTCATATCAATATGACTTTGTTATGTTTGTGCAAGTTTCTCATTAGGTACAAGCTACTAGGTCAACTCTATCAATATAGTACACTTTCAAACTATCAAATCAGATTATTAGGTTGACCCTGTCAACTCTATATATTTACAAACTTATAAAAAAAACACTAGGTTGACCTTGTCAACATAGTAAATTTTATAGGTTTTTAATAAATAGAGAACTGTAAAACTAGGTCGAGCCAGTTGACACAGTTGGTAGAATTTACAAGTATAAATCAGGGTACTTCAACAACAATCTCATTTTTCTCTTTATCCTCTAATCCACCAAGGTTCCTTTCTATCCTTCTTTATCATTTATGTTATTCATTATAGTTCTATTTTTCATAGTTTGCAATCTCTAAAATTACCCCTGTATAATCAATTAAGTCAACCATGTTGGCATAGTTCTATATTATGTATTCTATCTAGAAAACTAGGTCAACATTATCGATGTAGTTCTTTTTTTAGACCCTTATGCAGTATAGTAAAAACATTATCAACTTTATTCTATAATCTATACATACATTATTAGTTAAAATGACATTGTATTATGTTTCAAAGTTAGAATTAACACGTATATGGTAGTAATTAGCTCACACTTTCATTTATTGTTTCTTACATTCTTAGAATAGATCATATTAGTCTAATTAGGTGGTTTTTAATATACCTTTTAGTTTCATTATTTTCTCTTTTATGCACACACTACCAAATCACAAAATTTTAAAAATCATTCTAATAATTGTATATGCAAGGTCTTCCTACTTAGATTTCATCACCAAGGGAGAAACTAGCTTGGTTTTTTAGATAAGTATAAACATGAGATTAATGGTATAGATTGTCAAAGCACTTGACACCCTTATCATTACAGTGTGTGAAGTGAGGGGGTAGACCCTAATACCAAGACAATATTATTACCAATAAATATCTCTTTCATCCTAAACATCCTGAAACCATCCACAGATTACTTTCTAATTCCTTGCTTACAACTAACTCCCTACCACATTTAAAATCATATTCTAAAAATATAACAATACTCAGGATGACCACTTAGTTATAATTTACTTTTCAAATTGATTTCTTGATCTTTTCTCAATTGTATGTTGTATTGCAAAAACTTGCATTAGCCAGTATTGGTGCAAGGTTTTGTGTTGTGTGCCTCAATTAGATCAACCTCGTTGACCCAATTGCTTGTGTGTTTCCTTTCATTTCTTACTTTCAAAAATAATTTCAATTTTTTTTCTATTTTATTACATAGTCATTTTTCTTGACACAATCTCTTATAGACTATTTGTTTTTTCCTACCTATATTACTAAGTTGACCTTATCAACTTTGTACACTTTTTTAGCCCCTATTTCCTATACTAGGTTGGCCCTATCAACTTTGTACACTTTTTCAGCCTCTATTTCTAGTATTAGGTCAATACTATCAACTTTATACACTTTTTTAGCCTCTATTTCTAGTACTAGGTTAACCTTATCGACTCCATATAGTTTTTAGCCTCAGTGTCTTGTACTAGGTCAACCCAAGCAACTCTATACTCTTATCTATCTCTTCTTATTTCTTTACTTTTTCATATATTTTTTTATGTGTTTATATAGTTTTATTTCATAATCATGACATCTTTTTATCCTTCCCTTAGTCAATAACATTGCATAATCAAATATTTAGATCATAACCTCACTTATTTTATTACTTCAGATGAAACTATTCACTTTCTTCCTTTATCTTTTCTTAATCCAAAACCAATCACTACATAATGTAATATAGTTGAGGTCCTTGATCATAATCTTCCTCCCAATACCAATGTTGGGAATCCTCCACTAAATAATCCCCCTCCCACCAACACTAATACCCCACCTTCAAATATTAATGCACAAATTAACACAACTCAAATTCTTGCACACCTAGTTCAACAAATGAACATCATGCAAACAACTAATCATTCTCAAATTATAAGCATGAAAAAACATTTATTAAATATGACTAATCAACCACCTAAATTCATTATGTCTCAATCAAATAAAAAAAATTCCCCTCCTCCTCTTAGAGATTCCAATAGGAATATCATCCCTCAACCTTCAGTGAATAAGAAAATGCTTCAACATCTTCAAAATGAACTTTTATCCCCATTCATTGCATCCATAGATATTGGAAACATTTGTCCAACTATCACATATAATGAGACTAAGGACCCTACTACCTTTCTTGAGTCTTTTGATAATATCTATAAGGAATGGGTCCAAACTAACACCTTTTCTACCACCAAGCTCTTAACCAAAATGTTTGTTAGTAATGCACTTGAATGTTACAAGTATAATGGGACTAAGGACACTACTATCTTTCTTAAGTATTTTGGTAATATATATAAGGAATGGGTCCAAACTAACACCTTTCATACCACCAAGATCTTAGCCAAAAAAAATTTAGTGATGCACTTGAATGGTACAACCAACTTCCTAAACATTCCATCCTATAACTAAAGGATTTCATCAGTGCTCTAGTGAAAAAATTCCAACATAATGACCCTCTTTAAAATTACCTTAGCCATTTCATCAATTCCAAACAACTTGCTAATGAATCTACTCATAATTTCATCAAATTATGTAAGTCTCTATCTCACAAAGTAGACCATAACATGAATGATGATATTCTTTTGAAACTATTTATTACTACTCTTAAACCTTCCTTTCAATACAAAGTTCAAATATTTTCACCTAAAATGTTAGAAGAAGCCTTAAACCAAACAAAAAGTCAAGAGTTTCTTATGACTCAAGTTAAAACACCTCAAATAACTAGTAAATAAACTTTCCAATCATTTTTTCATAACATTGATTCATCCAAGCCTCCCCAACCTTAAAATGGATCATCTAATTCAACCAATTTTAACCCATCCCACCCTCCCTTGAGTCTAGAAAAAATTAAAAATAAATTACCTTCCTCTAAACCCATGGGATTTGATCCTTCTAAACCTCCTCCAAAATGGTACAATCTTGATAATTTATTTTGGTGGCATGCTACTATAGGTCATTTTCATGAGTCTTGTCATGATCTTCACCATTTTCTTCTTTCTTCCTTACTTGGTCTATATTTCAATCTTGATGCTCTCATTAAATAGCATTATCAAGACTATAATTTCATCAATGCCAAAAAACTTTCTAATGAATCTACTCATACTTTCATCAAATTATGTAAGTCTCTATCTCAAAAAGTAGACCATAACATGAATGATGATATTATTTTAAAACTATTTATTACTACTCTTAAACCTTCCCTTCAATACAAATTTCAAATATTTTCACCTAAAACGTTAGAATAAGCCTTAAACCAAGCAAAAAGTCAAGAGTTTCTTATGACTCAAGTTGAAACACCTTAAATAACTACTAAACAACCTTTCCAGTCTTTTTTTCATAACATTGATTCATCCAAGCCTCCCCAACCTTAAAATGGATCATCCAATTCAACAAATTTTAACCCATCCCACCCTCCCTTGAGTATAGAAAAAATTAAAAATAAATTACCTTCCTCCAAACCCATGGGATTTGATCCTTCTAAACCTCCTCCAAAATGGTACAATCTTGATAATTTTTTTCTGGTGGCATGCTACTATTGGTCATTCTCATGATTCTTGTCATGATCTTCACCATTTTCTTCTTTATTCCTTGTTTGGTCTATATTTCAATCTTGATACTCTCATAAAATAACATTATCAAGACTATATCAAGATTCTCAAATTCAATCTCAATAACCACAATCACATCAACATAAACTACCTAATGATCAATAACAATCATCTCATACCTATAGCTCATCCACTAATTTTATTTAAATCATAGTTGATCATTCTCCCTACACCAATAAGGAAAGGATAGCTAACATAAACCAATTTAAACATATCATTTCATCCATAGAACCTCAACCTCTTAGGTCACATGAACCAAAGGATTACCTAAATCAGTTGCCTACTCCAAAGCATATCATACATGGTCCTCTTTTACTTCCTCATACACATCATATGTCAAATTAAACATCCCTAAAATATAACAAACCAACACATTCACTTATCTCCAAATTCACCTACCAACCCAATGAAAATCATTCTAATAGTTCAATGTTACCTCACTCTAACTCACATGTTGGGGCATCTTGTGATACCCATCTACATGTCCCTTCTGACTTTGGGGTATCTTGTGATGTCCATCCCTATATCCACTTACCCATTGAGGCATCTTATTATGACTACTCTTATTTTAAAATGTATAATAACAAACAAATTTATCTTCAAGAAACCTTTCGAGACTCATAAACTTGTATTTCACATGCTCATCTTTGATACATATATTAGCATATATTTTACTTGTTATTTTTTGTCTCATATTTCTTTCTTTTTATGCAATTTACTTATTTTATTCACACTTTACTAATCATCATTTTTTTCCTTTACATTATTTTATTTTATTATACAATACATTTGTCATTTGTTTTCTTTTTGGTTCTTATATATCTCTTTCATTTTTGTCTTTTTATGTCATTCTTTGCCTTCGTAGTTTTATGATTATTTAACCTTTATTTACCATTCACCTCATTGGTGTTCATCTTGTGAGTTACAGTGTAAGACCATGGATAGGACCTGTATTTCCTCACAAATTACCACATTAAAACATATATTAAACCACTTTTTCAGATGATTACTACATGCATAGGTGCTTGTGTTAGATCTGTTATAGGTTAGTATTGCTTCTCTAGTGACATGACTATCATAGCATAGCCCCATCCCTTTTATAACACTATTTTACCTCTGTGATCATCTATAATTTCATCATTATATCACTTATTACATAGATGTATCTCTCATGATCCCCATATTTCCCTTAATTCCTTTCATTTGAAGCTCATATCGATCAATTTTGAGATTGCACACTTACTTGTGGACAAGTATAGGAGTCTTTAGACACTTTAGTATTTAGGTCCTTCTCTCTAGTGACCAAGTGTAATCTCTCTTGTGTTTTCCATCTTTAACACCCATGTTTGGTTTTCTAAATCAGTATGGAGGAGGAATATAAAAAGACAAAACAAGTTAAAAGACAAATCATAAAATACAAACAAAAGGTAATGATCCAAAAGTCAAGATTAAAAAAATATAAAAGTCAAATCACACTAAAAGATGTGATTTCAAGCACATGTCCTTTTATTCAAATCTCAAACTCCATACTTGGCCTCATGATAGAGCTAATGTCCATTGGGGTACAATAGGCTAGTATATTAGAAAAAGGGAATAAAAAAATATTTTAGTGCTACCTACTTTCTCACACAAGTACCCAATCTTTATAGTAGACCGACATCTCTATAAGGGGTCTTGAGGGATGAGGAA
Organism: Torreya grandis; assembly: GCA_037957365.1. Lineage (NCBI taxonomy): Eukaryota > Viridiplantae > Streptophyta > Pinopsida > Cupressales > Taxaceae > Torreya > Torreya grandis. The sequence continues at coordinate 2,554,901 of JARHVA010002081.1, forward strand.
CATGTTGTGGGAAGATAGGTCCATTTTAATTTTCATATATATATATATATATATATATATATATATATATATATATATATATATATATATATATATATATATATATATATATATCCTTCATGGGATGATATATATACTTCACTTGTTAGCCCAAGCTTTATGTTCATTAGTTAAAATGTCCTAAGTTTTGGTGTTGATAGTTCTTAGCCTTTCTCACTTGCCTAGTGTGTCTCATTCTTGCTAAGGATGTTCACATCACCCATGCGATGCTTCACATTCTTTATTTACATCATAGTTTCCTTATATTAACATTATTGTATCTTGCTTTTATCTGATCACATCCTTGATCACATGTACCTTATTATGCATCTTGGTTTATAGTTTGTTATTTGCATTGTAATATCTTGGATAGGACTAGGCCTTCCTCATAAACACCCTTACACCATTTATTTACCACACATCTCATTATCATCCTAGTCATGTCATTAGGTGGTTGTGTTTTCTTACATTATATCTTATAAAAAGCATTAATTTTGATTTTTCATCCTTTAGAGATTTTGTATTTTCATTTCTCCATCATGTTCTTATTTGATTTATGCAGACTTCACTTATCTTATATATGAAATTTAGCATTCTTACATGTTTCTCTTTATGTATGACTTATTCATGTTTGTCTTACATCTTGAATTACATTTCATTTTTAATCATTCACATTTTTATTTATGTTTGATTTCACATGCTTATCTTACATGGGGTTGCTTGTCACTTACTTCCATATATTTATTAGATTTGTCTTGCATGTTTTACATTTCATTTTTCCATTTATGTTTTACATGCCTCTCAATGTGGTTTAGTATGTTCTAAATTATTTTTTCCATTTATGTTTTACATGATTTACTATGTTTTTCAATAATTTTTCATTCATTTTCCATCCTTTTGTTATTCATTTGCCCTCAATCTTTGTTTTAACCTTGCCTTAATAATCCTAATTTGCTAGTTTCCTAATTCCCTCATATCTTTGTCACTACTAACTCATTTTTCAAACCGTAAAATGTTATAGAATCATGACATTTTAGAGAATATTTTTCAATACTATATACCTATATTCCAAAAAAATTGATTTTTTGGATTTTTTTAGCACTAATCTCTATAAGTTTGCCTAATGTTCTTCACATTGAAAGCCTTCAATTATCTTTAAATATCATTATTTATCTATAGTAATAAAGTAATTAAATGTATGTGTTTTTCAATTATTTCCTTTAATTTATCTTATTTTTTCCTTACTACATTTTACTTACCATTAGTGTTATGTGTTATCATGTTCCATTCCTGAAGCACCATCATATGTTACACTCACATGACACGTGATGAGATTTGAGTGGGGCATATGTATACACATAATATTTTTAAACTTTATCACTTACTGACACTTTGTATTTTTTAGGAACATGTCGAGTCTAAATCTCTCTAAGTGCACACCTTAAGGGGTGCACTAGGAAAGGGGTAGGTAAACCATTTTAACTTCATAAGATTATTGTCCCTTTTACCACTTATTATCTACACACTTATCTCATAAAAAACTTATACCTAATATTATTAGTCTTTCTTTCACACTCCTCAATCATTTCCTACCTTTTATCCCCCTTTTCTTAACCTTAACCTCTTTTTGATTGTTTACTATACTAGGTCGACACTATCAACTCTATACAGTTTTTAGCCTCAGTTTCCTATACTATGTTGACTGGGTCAACCTTGTATAGTTTTGGGTAAAATTCACTTAAGGTCTAGGTTAGATCTTGGCTGACCTACCTTGTGACCTAGTGAATTCTTGTTCAAAATTGTGCTAAGTTGACTGAGTCAACCATGTTGACTAAAACTTTTGGAAGGGCTTAGGTTTAAATTTACCTATATATACAAGATCATTTTCCCATTATTTAAATAAGAGAAGTAAGATCTATTACACTTTTTTAATCCACCATTATACTTGAAGAGCAAGCTTAGGGTTTCATACTTTCTTTAGATATATAGATCTTGTCTTGTGGAGAAGTATTTTAGATGCATTGATAGGTTGTGTAACCTAGAGTTGATTTATCCTTGTCATCCTTACATACCACAATAACTTATTACAAAACACCTTAGCAAAGGGAGAGATTGAGGCTTAATGGGTTCATATTCAAAGGTAAGTATTCCTAACTTTATTTCTCCATTGTATGAGAAGATAGATATGTATTTATACTTTTATTCCATGTATTAGGATTTTGTATACATTGATGTGAGTATATGTCTTCTATGCATGTTTAATTTTATTATTTTTAACCCCTAATTTATACCATAATATTTAGTGAAAATTATATTAGATTTTACTTTACTTGTTATTAGTTTAGTGAATATAAAACATAGGATTCCCTTAGGGTTATTACATGATTATGCTTAACTAGACGCTTTAGAACCCTCCCTAACATAATGTATTATGATAAGAGATCCCTTAATCAGGTTTATCAAATCCCCATATTAGTCATGTTCTCAATTATCTAATGTGTCCCCAATCAGAAGTGTATGGTATGATCTATCTTATTTAAGTTACAATTGATTTATAGACACGATACATTTTTTATTGCATATAATAGCCTTATGTCAGTCTATTTTAGATCATGGAGCACTCTTACAATTTTGGTTTTGTCATTTGGGTCTATCCCATGCATGATATGTATGTAATGTTGTCTAGAGGGTAGAAGATGATGAGACCAATTATTTTATTTAGTACATTGATATATGATGAGAGGTTACCTATGTATCAGTTGGTTGGGTTTCCCTATGTGGTCAATTATTGGTTCCCTCAAGTCTTGAAATAGAGTAAATACTAGGTAGTGAAGTTAATTCCCCATGTTCCAACCTTGTATACTATCACATGAGGGTAGATAATGTGGCATCCCTACACTCACAAAGCTTCCATATGGCCTATTTGGTCTACCACTACTATAGAGTTGGCATGTATGTGTATCATTGGCCACTACACTTCATGGGTGAGCCTCATCCATTAGATTGCATACCTTGATAGCTAGGACTACCTCATTCATTAACTCCTATAGTAGTTACTACATATTGGGCATGACATGCTAGAGAGCCAAGAGGGAGAGGAGCCAGAGGGGTACTTATATAGATATTGGTGATCAGACCTTAGTGTGATAGAACATGGGTAGGTTTAGCATGAGAGCTAAAGGTAGTGGGGATAGGAGGAGGGGATGAAATGGATATGGATCTAATAACATAATAGGTACCATATCAAAGGTAATAATGACCACTATGTACTCATCATAGATGGAAGAACCATTGAGGTAAAGAGGTATAGGCATTAGTTATTGCATAGAGGGATCTAGTAGCATCTCTAGGACATAATTGGTCCATAAATATACCACTAAGGGGAGGACTATAATAGGATTAGTTGGTGACTCTATTATTATCATTTTTGTGGATATAGTTAATGGAGGAGGTGTTTGGAGGGAGATTAGATGGGGAGATCATGATCAGTAACACCAGTACTAGTGGAAATGGTTTTTAAATTTGGTTTAAGTTTTAGACATATACCACTAGTTATATTATTGATTATAATAGATATATGATTTGATATGTGTGTGTGTGTGTGCACGCATGTGTGTGTGTGATTTGATGCCTATCTAGTTTTTTTTTAGATTTGATGATAGAGGAGGTCAAATAGGGAGCCCTGATTATGGCTGCATGCCATGATATTTTGGATAGGGTGTTAACACCATATGAATCTACCACTCTAGATGATCCTAAGGTTCTATTTACCCCATCTTAAGTGGTCTAGTTTAGACTTTTTGGAGAGGCTATGACGTAGTTATAGTCATATGGTGATAGTTTAAACCATTGATAAGGGTTAGAGTTGGAGAGGCATAGGCCTGACAGGCCCTAACATAGGATAGAAATATGCATATGGAAACTACCATCTAGATAATATAGGTATAATCAAAGGTGGTCAATCTATAGGGATAGGTTATTAGATTGAGATCCTATATTGCATCTTGATAATGCACTATTTAGAGGGGTCAATTTTAGGCATTAATGGGTAGTGTGTCTAATCCACATGACATGATGGAGCACATCCTTAGAGTTGTAATTATTGTATTTTATACTTTGTATTATAAAAAAAACATGATATATATATTTATGTTTATATTTTCATTTATCTCTTGATTTGTACTTGGATTTGGATGTGGATGCATGGATATATTTCCTTTCTAGCACATGTATTTAGCTTTGGTTGTATATGATTTGATAAATATGTGATATATGTTTTTTTTCTAGCATTATGTGAGACACATGCATGGTTAAAATAAAAAGGCAAAAATGAGGTAGAAAAATATAAGTAATCAAAATAAATTTAATACACATTCTATCATGATGGGAAGTGTGTAATAATAAAGGATGAATAAATATAATAAACCAAAGATGGTAAAAAGGGTAACAAATGTTTTTAAACCAAGTAAAATTTGTACCAAATAAGTCCAATGGTATAAAAACAAAATAATTAATTCAATCAATTATACTAAATCAAGCTAGGAAGTATAAAAAGAAAGATATAATGGTAAAATTAAATTAAATTAATCACACTAATTCAAGTTGGGAAGTATGAAAATTTTAATAAAATGGTTGTAATCATACATGCAATTAAAAAATAAGAAGATAAAAGTGAAAGACTTATGAAGTAAGAATAAATCATACTAAATCAATATGAGAAGTATGTCAATGATGAGACTCATAATCAATCACTAATTATCTCAAATTTGATGTAAGTAATTTCATCGTGACTTAAGTATTGGAATATTTTTTGAGGAGATATTATCCATGATCTTACACTACAACTCACAAAGGGAACACCAATGAGGTGGAAGAAACTTATGGGAATGATTTTCAAAATATGTTTTTAATGTGTTAATTTGGAAGGAGTGCCTAGTCCTATCCATGGTCTTACATTATAATTGAAAAAATAAACCCTAGGGGGTATGATCAGCTAACAGAATAATATTTCTCAAGTGGAAATGTTAATAATGTTGTAATTAAAGAGGGAATGTAAAATTCATGACATAAGTGTCTATAATAATATCTTAGGAAATATGATACATACTAGGTACAAAAGAGAGACACTAAGAGTCTAGTGACCATCAAAATAAAAAGGATACTTGCTCACAATAAGCATAAAATTGTATAGGCAAATAGGTGAGATACTAAGATCGACTCATGATAGTTATATGAAAAAGAAAATTAAAATGGACCTACCTTCCCAAAACATGTTCCCCATTCCTAAATAACTCTTATAGAGTTGTTGATCTACTGCAAAGATTGGGTACTTGTGTGAGAAATTAGGTATCACTAAAATATTCTCTTATTTTCCTTTCCTAATCTACTAGCCTACTACACCCTAATGAACCTCAACTCTATTATGAGGTCAATTATGGAGTTTGAGATTTTATTATAAAAATGAGATGTGTTATTAATCCCATCTTTAGTGTGATTTGAATTTTGAATTTATATATTGCCTTATATTTAAATTATTTAGCTTTTAACTTTTATGTCTTTTATGATTCCTCCTCCATAAGGATTTGAAATAACCAACATAAGTGATAGAAGTGATACACATGAATGAGCTTTAGACTGAGGTTAAAGTAAGATAAGTATCCAAAGATATAAATAACTCAACACTTAGGCTTACGTATGAACCAGTATGTAATCTCAATTTTTAACCTATGTATGCTTAGTATGTGAAAGGAATATAAAGGAATAAAAGGAGATCCAAATTAGATTAGTAAAATAAGATTACAGTTAAACAACTTATTTGCTAACTAATCACATGGTAAATAAAGATTACTAAGGGAATAAATGTATGGATAACCAAGTCACAATAATAATTATCTGAGTTTTTGAGATAAGATAGCAAACAATCATTGGAAAAGAAAATAAATCCATAAAATAAATGCACTCATAGACATAAGTGTTCAATCATGGAAAGAACAAAAATAAGTTATAAGAGAGATTAAATGAAACAATATACAACACATAAATCATAAGATAAATATCCATGTGAAATAGATAGGTGAAACCAAATTTGACAAATAGTCAAATTATTTAAGATATATAAAACTGGATCATAAGTCCAATCTAAAATCATAATGAAGAGAAAAGTGAAAGAACACCATGTAATGGTCATAAATATTGATAAATTTTACCACAAATATTATCCATGACATGTAAAACATCTCTATTAAGCTAGATCCTAGTGACAACCTGAGTCTCATCAATCCTCACGAATATCTATGCAAAGACCTTTCTCTAAATCTCCTCAATAAAAAATGTAGGTGTAGTTGAAGGATCATGCTCATGAGATATATTGAGCATATAATACTTAAGGAGAGGAATAGGTGCATAAAAATTAATCATATCTATGGGATGAGAAGGAGGCACCACTAGCGGAGAAGGAGAAATAGGTGGGGAAGGAACCATGGGTGGGGAAGGAACCACACGTGGGGAATTAAGCACCATGGGTAAATAATGAGGAACCTTCTTATGTGGGAAATCTAGTGAAGGAATAATAATTAGTACATGTATCATCAAAAGGTGATTATGAAGGTGTTGTTTAAGAATATGCCAATGATCAGTATGATGGGTACCACACTAGTGACAAAAAAAATATACCTCACCGTATTTAAGGATATACTTAAGTAATAACTTGGGAGGAGGTATAGCCTTATTTTTGGGCTAAGCAATGGTGGGATGCAATGTGTTAATATATTGATGAATATTTTGGAAATGGGTGGAAGAATGATTATCTATCTCATGGAAGCAATAAATATTCTTATTAGTAGACTTTAGGGGCTTACTAATAGAATATGTAAAAGGAGAAGCTAGGGAAGGTTAATATAATTTGTAGTCTCTAGTCTAATTATTGGAAACTTATTTAATATCACAATAAGTTTGATTAACCCATTGGGTAGGAATGGGATCAATCTACAATAAAATAAGAAGGTAATCACCAAGGGAAGGTAAGGATAAATCAAAACTAGACTAGGATCATCTAAAAGTAAGGCAAGGTCAGAAACAAGATGAGGCTCAGTTGAAGGTAGAGTGGGAATAGGAACTAAACTAGGATTAGCTGATGGTGAGGCTAGACATGCATAAGGATTAAGAGTAGTATCTAAAATCTCTGGGGGAAGAAAACTAGAAGGATCTTAGTATCTATAAAAATGGTAGGGATTGGTCATGCCATGATCTATGAGCATGCTTCTAAGAGGTTCTACTAAAATTACAGGTGTACCATGTGATCAATCTATCTCTACCCTATGAAAAATAGGAAGAATACTAAAATTAGGATCGATGAAATAAGGAATGTTATAATATGAATGAAAAGACTAAAATAAATAAGTATAATATAAAAGAATCTCAATATTTATAGCCTAAACAATTCCACCTAAAAATGGGTTGTCTAACGCATAACCATCATCATATTTCAGTGTATGCAAGTTGATGATATAGGTAGGTATGACCTTGTCATGGGAATTCATATGATAAATAGAATGATTAGTCTTGTTTAAGGCCATCGTTATATGAGATTGATAGTAAGGTGGATGAAAAGAGGGAGGAAGTTGGGTGATGATATGAGGGGATAGATTGGAACTTTTGATCTTGAGGATTATCTCATCTGGCTCATCATCATCAAAATATAAGAGGTTGAGTGGTATGTTCCAAATGAGTTCAAGGTGACCATTATAACTTGGGTAAAATTGATAAGATTATTGAAATGTTGAGATTCCCTAAATGGGATACTCAGTAAAGATTTAAGGGTAGGAATTTTTAAGACACCACATTCTTTAAATTATTCAAATTTCTAAGGGTTTGTGTCTCCTTGAATCTTATAAATAACACCATTATGGGTAAATTCGATGCACTGACATATAAATGAGGTGACATCCCTCATACAATGAGTCTGAGGTCCAACAAGTAAGATGCTATAATAGAGGGGAAAGTTAAATATCATAAATTTCACATGGATAGTGATAGGAGGGATGGTAATGGGAAGCCACACATAACCTAAAGGAGGAATTTTCCTTCTATCATAGCCTTAACATGTGTTTTGTGTGGACTTGAGATTATATTCAAAATATTTAAGAGTTTTAATGAAATCAATTAAGGCAATGTAAGTACCTGAATCCTCATTAATCAAGGCATGCTTGATTTGGATATTACCAATTTAGATGCTAATGAATAGAGGAGGATCATCCGCATGAATAAAAATCTCATCTTCAATCATGGAAGTGATGAGAAAATTAATGGAAAGAGAAGCATCTATTATTTCATCAACATGTATGGACATCTCTTCACATTTTTGAAGGATACTATCTTTAGACCCAGACAAGGTAGCTTTGCATCCTACTAGAGGATAATGAGGGATGTTCATTTAAATAATAATTACATTAGATAGTTTTGATGATGGGGTGAAGTTCAAATTAATTTGAAGAAAGGTATTTGAGATGGGAGATGAGAAAGTTCTAAAATGGGGTACCATTATTTATAACCCATGGGGGTAATTTCTAGATATAGGTGCATAATATTTCAAGAGATCCTATGAAGGAGGGTTTGAAGTGCAATTAAATTTGTGTTGGTAAGATATAGTTGGTTTAGTTTGAGTACAACTAGGTTGATTGTCTTTAGTTGGTGGGATGGTTGATTTAGGTATTTCTTATTATTGGGTTGAAGAAATACTAATGAAAGGTTGGGGAATGTTTTCTATATGGATAAATGTTATGGGAAGAGCAGAGATAGTGTGAGAGGTATTATCAAGTTGAATTGTTGAAAGTGGTTCTTGGAAGGTTATAAGGTCCTCTTTCCCCAATTCCATGAAAGGGAAGTGTCTTGAATGACATGAAATGTTTGAGTGGTTGGGTCCATGTGTATTGGATTAGGTCAATAAAGTTAACTACCCTTCATATTTTAGTCATATTTACCACATTTTCTTCATTAGTAGTGAGGTATATAATAATTTAAATGTTATTGGTAGAAGGATTAGCCTTGTCATTACTATCTTGATGATTGGGAAGAGAATCTTTGTATATAATAAGATGATCACTTGATTTTTGTTTTATGTTTTATGGGCTTTAAAATATATGTCATATTCTTATTGACTCTTTTGAATGAGTGATTCATGATCAAATTTTTGGGCCAAGAATAAAATCCATAGCTAGACTACACAATTAACTAGAAGTCTCATGAGAGTGGCCCCAACATGCATGAAACCAAAAAATATGTACGGATCATACCATGATTTCATTAGATGAGTGGGGTCAAGATCACATGGTAGAGGCCTTAGAAGACACTTTTGAAACTCATATAAGGATAATGGTTTATGGACATTAATGTTATTTTTTTAATAAAATGTAGGATTAAGAGTGTTGTTTGGAGAGGGAACATGCTCCATAGTGTTGTTGGGAATAATAGCTTGAATGTTGTGAATAGTGTCATAGGTATTAGTAACACCATCATTGGTAGCATGATGATTTTTATTTTTAATGATCATGAGAGTGCCTATGGTAGGTTGAGATGGTTCAAATTGGTGCATGATAAAATCTTATCACTTATCTTGGTCAAAGGATTCTTCTAAAGTTCTTGGAGAGAGAGTCCCAACTCAATGTTACAACTTGGAGTAGAGATCATTAGTGAATAGGTGGAAAATATTAGCATCCACCATATTATGCTAATTTTTTTGAAAAAATTATTATACCATTTGATTAAATCTTGTGTTGTTTCAATTTCAAGTTGTTTACTATAGAGTAATTTCTTACTCTACATCGTATTTAATTAATTTTTGATTCGAGCACTGTAATTTTGGTTCCTGCGCATCTTGGATGAAGTAGCAAAGTTTTGGAGTAGAGGATGGGTTTATTTTTGCCTAAGTGTCAAAGTGTAGTGGAAGCTACCAAGTTTCATCCTTAGAGCATGGTTCCTTTCTCCCCTTTTGTTCCTTTCATTTCAATTTTGGCCTAAGTCTTAGATTCAAATGGAAGCTGCCAAGTGTTGCTTTCTGAGGACAGAGCCAGATAGTTGGTGACTTCTGAGAACCCTTTTGTAGCTTTCCAGAGAACCATGGATCATGCCATGTACCTAGTAGCAGTTAAGTGAAATGCACCACATTTCAGTATCCGCATATCATAGAGGCACCCATGTTTTATATTTTGACAAAGACTCTCAATGAGCTAAGCAATAGAGAGAGCAGAAAGCACTAGGTGGCAGTTGTGGAGGCCCTGAATTACCTTTTTAAAGTAGTGGAAGCCACCACATGTCAGCATCCAAGAAATTTTGGTCCAATGCTTTCATTCAATGCATAAAGGCATCATTTCATTTTTTTTGCTTAAGTACTAAAGTGTAGCAGACGCTGCCAAGTGTCACCTTCCGGGTCCCTCTCTACTCCATCTCCAAAAAAAGTGGAAGGTGTCACCTACCCCCAAAAGGAGAAGTGGAAGATGCCACATATCTTCCCAGAAGTAATAAAGGTCACCACATGCCAACCTCTGAGAAACCATCATAAGCCTAATTGCCAAATAAAGATGGTGGTGGGACCCAGATGATATTCCAAAGGACTATGAAAGTGCTGAGTGTCAATGAGTAAAGACTATCACGTGCATCCATCCTTTCTTAAAGGTTGCCTAATCAAGGAACGTAGTGAGTTTTGTTTTAATAAATCTATAAAGTATCGAGGAAGTGGGCTGCGATAGGTGTCGAAGGTGGAGCATTCCTCAATGAAATATAAAGAAAGCAAAAGTGGCAAAGTGTCATCCTCTGGTGCCTCCTAGTCAAAAGGAGAGAGTTTTCATAAATTGGCTAAGTGTCCTCTTCCATTTCAATAGAAAACAATGTCTATCTACCTATTACAATGAAAATGGAGGGAAATTTGGTGAGAGTTATACCTGGTAGATAGAACAGTGCACCAAGTAGATTTTTGGGGCTTGTGAGCATTGAAGGCACCATTTATTTGTCCCCTAATAGAAAAGGTAGAGTAGACAGTTGAGTGGCCAAAGAGGTGATGGAATGAGGAATTTTAGGTGTAAAGAGAGGTACTAGATAGGGATCACCATGCCGTAGTCAAGGTAGTTCCTGATAAGACCAGAAGACATCCAAGGCTATATAAGCAGGATTGTAAAATCTAAAGGGGGGGAATTCTATAGTTTTAGACTTTTCAGAGTTTTGACCAATAATATCATTTGCTTTTGTTCCATTTTCCTGAGTTGAAAGGTTTATATGATTGTGTGTGTTTCTACATCTTTTGTATGACTGGAAGATTCAATAAGAAGATTGAACACTATGCCCTTGTTGATGTTATCTATGTCATTTGCAAAGTAGTCCATGCTGTAGATTTTCTAGTGGTATGATTGGAAATGTTATTTGATTTTCTCTCATTTTCTAGAGTCTAAAGTTCTACATAACTTGGTGTGACTTATGTGCCTCTTATGTAATTAGAGGAATCTATTAAGAATATTGAACACTATGCCTTTGTTGACAATTCTTGTATCTCAGCAAAAGACTCCCCTATTATGAGCCTCTATTTCTGTTATTCCAATCTTTTACATTGATCATGCACTTGTCTACTCTTAAATGTAATTGAATCATATAATAGTCTCCCTATGCTCAGGTTAGGATTAGTATTACACTCAGGTGCATCGCCATAGTTAGGTTTCAATTCTTGCATTTTGCATTTCTATTTAGTCTCCTATCCCTTTTCCCCAACACCTATAAAATAGAAGAGACCAGATTCTTTAAAACCTAGAGGTTGTTTCAAGCCACATCATCCCATAGCTTGAAATTTCCCATTATTGATTGGTTAAGATCTAGCATAATTTTATGCCATCAACAGTTTTTGGCATGCCCAATGGGACCAATCTTTCAAGGAGTTGAAGAATTTTGGTCTATTCTTCAACCAATCAGCCTTTGGAGGTTGTATCGACACCAACAATGACTCTAAGTCATCAGCTAATCAAGCAGTATCATTAAGAAAACCATTTTGGTATGTATAATTATGTTACTCATAGCTATGAGTCTTATTATCCTAATATGTTTAATTAAGGACAAACTTCTCTTGGAATTATGTTAAGTAATGAGGATGCACATGGTCATGAGCTATACCAATTTTATGCCCAACCTGATCCCATTTTCACCTTCAAGAAAGCATTGTTGGGGTTTTAAAAATGTGTGTTAGAGCTTGATAGCAGGAGAAGATATGGCCAAGAAATTCCTCTTCATGTAATCCATCAAGTAAGGGAAGCAATTGACCTGATTAAAAGTGAGTGGGATCCCATTGAAAGGGCAAATTGGCAAGAGCTTACATATGAGATGTTAGAGATGTGTGGGTTGATTGCATTTCTAGAAGAAAGGCTAATCATTCATGAGGACCATCCTTACCAAGTCTATCAACCTGCACATTCATATGCTGCCCCCATTCATGAGCAGGGTCAAACCCATCAAGATCACTTCCCCAATTATGCAGAACCTATGATAGCAGCAAGGGAAGAAAATCTCAATCACTCACTTTCCTCTCAAGCCCCTTCCACCCTTCCTCAAGAGGCTTCTTTTTTTCCATCATATCCTTCTTCATCCTTTTTTAAATAATATTATATTTTGAAGGAAGTAGTTGAGTATGTAGAGGAATATGCTCAATTCATGGCTAGTCAAGAGGATTCCATAAGTATAGATGAGAAGGAAATCACCATAGATTCCCTTTTTGATGAACAAGAGGATAATTCACAAGCTATGGTCTTAACCTCTGAGGAGGAAGAGATCATTTTTGACTTTTTCCTCACCTTGCAAGAGGATATGGAGGAGTATGGACACTCCCTTGATCAAGCCATTGAGACAGGTGACACTAGCTTTCAGGAAGGCTATAGATTGGCCAGATATGAAGAAGACAACTGTGACACTCATTTGAGTATGCAGAAGGTATGCTAGCTTTTGGATTCATCCTTTCAAGAGGATGAAGTCACAAAGGAGCATAATGATACAATAAAGATGGAACCTAAAGAAGATAAGCCAAGAGATAATGGATATCAAAAGGCACAGAGTGAAGAACAATTAGCTGATGATTTCTTGATGACACCTAACAATATAAAGAACCAGCATTTGATAGGCATTCAAGGACAAGAAGAGTTCATAGATGTCAAATACATGTTTTGCTCAGACTCATTTGAGTGCAAGCAAATTCATGTGGCCAGTGTAGAGGACATCCCATCAAAGGTATACCCATTGTAATCGCTGGTATGGCAACACAAGTTGGCTTGTCATAAAGAAGTTGGAAAATTCATTTTTGATCTTGGAGGGAAATAATGATGTGTAATTAATGTAGTTAGGTAGTTTCCATTCCCACATTACTTTGTTTTGTTTTTTACTTTCCCACTTTTCTTTTAAAATAAGCATTTTTAAATGCAGAGTTAGCATCTTAGAAATTCTTTTATTCTTTAAATTTTGTTGCAATAAATGCTTCCCAAAATCTTCAAGATCTCTAAGGTACCCCACATTGCATAATGTGTCTGCCTTGCTATTTCTCAAAGATTGAGTAAGATTTGCTAACGGTCACCTGAAATTAATGTTATTTAGGACCTGATAGGCCCATAAATACCCCCTTATCAAATTTTAAATTTTACAACTCTCAAGCATTCCTTTAAAAATATCTTACTCATTGTGATTGTTAGTGCCTAGTGAAATTTGTTTCAACAAGCATGTTTTCTATCCTTCACAAGACTCGTATACCAAGTATCATAAAAGAAATATAGAGATGGCAAGAACATTAGCCCCACAATAAGGAATGGGGGCACCTAGGTATCTTGATAGATTACTAGCTAGCAAGTCATATGCTATAGCTCCTGCGTAGCCACCAAGAAGCTGCCCAAGAACTAAAGCCCTAGGAGTCGGCCAACCCAGTGACCCATCCAAAGTAAGGGACTATGTAGATGGAATCATGGACCTGATTTTGCAAAGAGCCAATGGCAAGAATCTCAGAGAAGGGGCACACCAAAGGTGCCTACAAAGAGCCAGGGCAAGGCAATATGAAACATTCGAGATGAGGATCTAGACCTCAAAATTGGCTCAGTTCATCATCCCAACTATGTATCCATGCTTGAATATAATTGAATTATGCACGGGCTTACTCAACCCACAATCTTACTCCATCCAACAAGGCCCCTTCATGTTACAGGTCACCCCTCAAGTGATAAGGGACATGCTTGCCCTTTGATATGATGATACTGCCACCTTCCCCACCATTGATAAGATGTAGAGGACATGGGCAAACATCAACATGTAGACCAGGTTTTTGAGGTTTAAGGTGCTAATGACTGATGGTGATACAATGATGCCCATGCTCCCCACTTCAAGAACTCAATTCTCACCTACTATCCAAGATGCATTATCGATGATGGCTCTCATCTTAGGCATAAGGATGATGCGGTGGTATACGTAGAGCAAATGGCCATCCTTTTTAGGCTAAAAATAATTGATAAGACATAAAATTACTATCTTGACTTCTCCAAGCACCTTGCCTTCTTGATGGTCGAGCACCTGACCCAATTTAGGTTGAAATGGATATTTAGGTATTCCTCCTTTTTGTTCCATCTCATTTTACACTAGAAAACTGACCTCTTCTCCCAATTTATGAGCTTGAACCTATATGACCTAGCCTTCGATCCCCAAAGAACCATCCTTGTGTCTGCATGGACACATATTTTATCAAAAACTAGTGACACGTATGACTTTTGGGAATTATTCATCACCCCTATTTTTCATTGCCTCAGCCCTGAGCATGTTATAAATAGGTTATTCCCAAGTGTCATGAACCTCCTGGTCAACTGCCTAATCCCATGTGATTTTTATTTTGGGGCCCATCACACGACCTTAAGGGTCCATGGATTTTGTCAAGAGCCAGTATTGCTACCAAAAGTTTTGAATCTTTGATTATCATTCTTGGAAATCACCAAGTAGGTGTCAGTGGTTGACAATGAATATGGGTTTGAGAAGAAGAGGAGAATGTACAATCTCCCCTAGATGGTAGGCAACATTAGCCTAGAAGCCAAAGAATCTAAAACCATGTTGTTAAGGAAGCTAATCTCCTTAGGCTTCTTATTGATCAAAGACAAGTGGGTTTATGACCCAGTATATTACATAGCCTCTGTAGTGAGGACAAATAGAATTGGAGCCAAAATTGTGCATGAAAGCCACCCTTATTGGGAAACCAAAAAAAATCTTGTGAAAGACACCCTTGGTCTTTATGTTGAGCTAACAGACCTACCTCTCCCATCGAATAAGCCATGGGAGACCTTCTATGATAAATAGAGGGAGTTTGATCCCAAGTTCAGGATGACCTCTGGTTTGAGAAGGACACTGAGGAACAAAGGATGGGACACAGAGAAAATTAAAGCCTATTGGAAATATAGGCAAGAAATCTCCTAGACCACCCATGCCTTTGAAGGTGTAGACTCAGATGAAAGGTGGGAAGAACTTTGGGATGAATGGCATCCATCCCCTATTTTTAGCCCAAAAATAAGCCAAACATCAGCACTTGGAGTGAAGCAAGTAGCTGGAGCAAGACCCAGCCAACAACCGTAGACTTCAAAGCAAGCTGTAGAGGCCACGAACAATAAAGAAGTGTGTTATCTTCACCACCACAGGCTTCCCCATCATCGGGAGTAATTGAAGTCCCTAATTCCCCACATGTGCCACTGGTAACAACAAAGGCAGAAGGGAGATAAACACAGCCAGAGGCTGAGACACCCAAAAAAAGGAGGGTGTAGTTCTAACTGGACCTTGAGGAGGAAGAGGAGCCTTTACAACACCCCATGTAGAGTAATGTGACTTCTCTATAGGTAAGCATTCCTCCCCTTCCTCCCTCTCAATCTATTCCTCACCCTACTGACATAACACCTCCACCCAGTCAAGCGACACCTCCTGCCAATGCAGCCATTCCCATCTTGCAAGCCACACCATCATCAACACCTCATGCCCTCACATTACCCCATTTCTCCCCCTCCATTCCCAGAAAGATGCCCCTACAACTCACCCCTACCCAACCAATGGCTCTTTAATACAGCCTACCATAAGGATTTCCTTTCATAGGGAGACATATTATGTCCCCTTCCACCTTCCAAACCCAAGCTGATGCTACTAGGAGGGTAAGGGAAGCTCAACTAGAGAAGAAGAGGAGTAAAGAGAATGAAGCACTAGTAGTTCCACATTTGAGGTCACAATTTGACCCCATTCAATAGCAGCTGATGATGACCCATTTGTCACCCAACGTTGTTAGGTTGAGCGAACAAATGTATCCAGAAGACTACACCATGAATGTAGTGGCCATTGACATGTCCCTATTCAGGCCTCAAGATAGAGTTGAGCTACTGACTGAATCCACTTCTGTGGTCATAGAAGATTACTTGAAAAAATCAAGGAGACTGCAGAAGATGGAGGCTGATTTGGCCTAAAAGAAGGCAAACTATAATATTTTGGCCAAACAAATAAATAGGAAAGACCATGAGATAGCTAGTCTATAGAAATAATTGCAAGATACTATTTCCCTCCAAGCTCAATAGGCAATTCAAGCCCAAAATGATTCATTGAAGATGGACCTGTCACTTGCAAAGGATGCAATAACAGCTCTACGATAGGAAAATGCAACATTGCAGGGAAGAGTCAAAGGACTCCAACTACAGGTTACCCAATCATAGCAAGGGTTGCTAGAAGAATAGAATAAGGCTACGGCTTTTCAATCCCAACTCTAAGTTGAGCAACAAAGGATAGCACAACTGGTAATTAAGTTGGCCAATAAGCCAAGAGGTGCTAGAGTGGTGCAACTAGTGAAGGAGCTCTAGGAGTCAGCATGGGCAAGGGTTTCTTTTGAGATTATCTAGCTCAGGCCACTTTTCACCTTCCTACACAATGCACAGCAATTGTGTGAAAGGGTAGAGAATCTAATACAAAGCACCCTGGCCATGATCCCCAAGAGAGTCATAGACTCCCATTCATTATTGGAGAAGATCTATAGCTCAAGGGATGCAACATTGGTAGCTATGGGGATCCCCAATAGAATGGCTACCATGAAATGGGTCAATGAAGAGCTCAGTCACAATGCCATAGCCAATAGTTGTAGAAGCTATCTTGATGTCATGAAGGAAGGCATCGGTGAGATGAGACACCACATCAAAGATCTGGTGTAACTAGACCTCCCTTCCCTATTTTAAAATGCAAAGATGGTCCTGAAGGCTGATCAACTTCAACCATTACTGCTGGCTAAACAAAGGGATTAGATAGTTTTCTAGAGCTTGCAGGATGATTCCTCAACCCCAGAGGTCGAGACTATTCTAATTCCTATTTTATGACTAGAATCCAAGCTAAAAGCCATTGTTTAGGTCCTACAAACCTTTTCACACAAGGATCTCATTAGCTTGGACCTAGATTTTGATGAGTTACAGAGTAAGCAAGGATTATCTAACCATGAGTGGTCTATCTTCTAGACAACTCTTTTGAAGCTGTAAATTTTCAAATTTTGATCAAGTGGGAGTTGGGTTCTTTTTGAGCATGCTCAAAAGTCTTGGTGGTCACCAATAACTATAGAGTAATTTCTTACTCTATGTTGTATTTAATTAATTTTTGATTCGAGCACTACAATTTTGGTTCCTACACATCTTGGACAAAGCAGCAAAGTTTTAGAGTAGAGGATGGGTTCATTTTTGCCTAAGTGTTGAAGTGTAGTGAAACCTGCCAAGTGTCTTCCTTAGAACATGGTTCCTTTCTCCCTTTTTGTTCCTTTTGTTTCAATTTTGGCCAAAGTCTTGGATTCAAATAGAAGCTACCAAGTGTCATTTTTCGAGGATGAAGCCAGACAATTGGCAACTTCCAAGGACCCTTTTATAGATTTTCAAAGAACCACAGATCATGCCACGTACCCAGTAGCAGTTAGGTGGAATTCACCATGTGTCAGCATCCACATATCATATAGGTACCTATGTTTTCTATTTTGACAAAGACTTTCAATGAGCTAAGCAACAAAGAGAGCAGAAAATGCCAGGTGGCAGTTGTGGAGGCCCCGAATTACCTTTTTGAAGAAGCAGCGAAAGTCACCACATGTCAGCATCCAAGAAATTTTGGTCCAATGATTTCATTCAATGCATAAAGGTGTCATTTCATTTTTTTTGCTTAAGTACTAAAGTGTAGTGGATGCTACCAAGTGTCACCTTCCGGGTCCCTCTCTACTCCATCTCCAAAAAAAGCAAAAGGTACCACCTACCCCCAAAAGGAGAAGCAGAAGATGCCACGTATCTTCCTAAAAGCAAAAGAGGTCACCACGTGCCAACCTCCAAGAAACCATCATAAACCTAATTTCCGAATAAAGATGGTGGTGGGACCCAGATGATATTCCAAAGGACTATGAAAGTGCTGAGTATCAATGAGTAAAGACTGCCACGTGCATCCATCCTTTCTTAAAGGTTGCCCGAGTAAGGAATGTAGTGAGTTTTGTTTCAATAAAGCTACAAAGTATCAAGGAAGTGGGCTACAATAGGTGTCGAAGCTGGAGCATTCCTTAATGAAATATAAATAAAGTGGAAGTAGCCAAGTGTCATCCTTCGATGCCTCCTAATCAAAAGGAGAGAGTTTTCATAAATTGTCTAAGTGTCCTCTTCCATTTAAATAGAACAAAGTGTCTGTCTACCTATTATAGTGAAAATGGAGGGAAATTCAGTGAGAGTTATTCTTGGTAGATAGAACAGTGCACCAGGTAGATTTTGTGGGCTTACAAGCATTGAAGGCGCCGTTTGTTTGTCCCCTAACAATAGAGGTAGAGTAGATAGTTGAGAGGCCAAAGAGGTGATGGAATGAGGAATTTTAGGTGTGAAGAGAGGTACTAGATAGGGATCACCATGACATAGTCAGGGTAGTTCCTGATAAGACTAGAAGACATCCAAGGCTATATATGCAAGATTGTAAAATCTAAAGAGGGGGGAATTCTATAGTTTTAGACTTTTCAGAGTTTTGACCAATAATATCATTTGCTTTTGTTTCATTTTCCTGAGTTGAAAGGTTTATATGACTGTGTGTGTTTCTACATCTTTTGTATGACTAGAAGATTCAATAAGAAGATTGAACAATATGCCCTTGTTGATGTTATCTGTGTCATTTGCAAAGTAGTCCATGCTATAGATTTTCTAGTGTTATGATTGGAAATGTTATTTGCTTTTCTCTCATTTTTTGGAGTCTGAAGTTCTACATAATTGTGTGTGACTTCTGTGCCTCTTATGTGATTAGAGGAATCTATTAAGAAGATTGAACACTATGCCTTTGTTGACAATTCTTGTATCTCAGCAAAAGACTCCCTTGTTGTGAGCCTCTATTTTTGTTATTCCAATATTTTACATTGATCATGCACTTGTCTACTTTTAAATGTAATTGAATCATATAATAGTCTCCCTATGCTCAGGTTAGGATTAGGATTACACTCAGGCGCATCACCATAGTTAGGTTTCAATTCCTACATTTTACATTTTTGTTTAGTCTCCTATCCCTTTTCCCCAACACCTATAAAATAGAAGAGACCAGCTTCTTTAAAACCTAGAGGTTTTTTCAAGCCGCATTGTCCCACAACTTGAAACTTCCCATTGTTGATTGGTTAAGATCTAGTGCAATTTTACGCCATCAACATTTACAATTTATGAAGTGAGCTAAGTTATTCTCAGGGAGATCACTAGTTTAAAATTCGTATACTAGGGAATTGAAAAAATCTTCCAAGATAGTGATAGAATTGGTTTTTATTTGATTAAACTAATAAATATCATATACTGATAGTGTTTTAGAAAATATCTTGGTAGCATCAAAGATGAAATGTCTTTAATTGCAATGTGGGATTGGTAGATCTGTTATAGGTAATGTTACATCTGATACCTCTTATGTCGATATTAATAATTTGAGGTACAATAGGTTCATTTTGGAGATGTTTGATCATTTTATTAATGAGGGGTGGTTGAGGAATAAGGTTACCATGAGAACCCTAAGGGGGATAGGAGAATTTTTATTTTGTACTCCCCATTAAATTTGTTGGGGTTGATTTTTAAGGTTAAAGAGATGGTTTTTCATCTACATCATTTGATTTGTGTTATTATATTGAAAAGTATGTATTTAATTGAGTGTTTATAATAAAATTGGTGAGTTTAGGTAGTATTTTGACTAGTGGGCATAGTATATGAAGTATTGGTATTGGTATTAGTGGATTGAGTTTCATTATGATTATTAGCATGCACCATACTAGAGGTGTGAGAAGTATTGGTAGAAAATAAATCACTAGTAGCATGATTAGTGTTGGTATCAAAATAAGCACTAGTTAAAAGATTAAGGAGAAGGGTCTTTGGAAAAGGCCCACTAAAGGTTGAACCTATCATGTTATTACAGATAATTTTTAGGAAGGTTAAAAAAGTCATAGAAGAAGATGTCATGGTGTGTGAAGGAGACAAAATGGAAGGAAAAAACGTGTCTCCCCCAAATCCATGATAGAAGGTAGGGGAGGTTGAAATAGGTTCTTATACTTGAGGACCTATCATAAGATTATAAATGATTGAAGGGTCTTTTCCTCTATGTTGAGGAAATTAATTAATGAATAAGACCATTTTAGGTGTGTACTCTAATTAGCACTTGTCTTCTAAGGAGAACAAAATACTATGAACTAAGGATGAGTGAGGAGCCCCATAGTTGGTAGTGTGAGTGGAAACATTAACATTGCTTTCATCTATAGTGGAAGCCACAAGTTTTTTATTGGGAAGCCTACTAGGATTTGTGAGACTCATCATGTATATTAAATTTAAATTTGTGTTATTCTCTAACAAGAAATTCATTAATGAAAAAAAAGGATAACAAGTTGATAGAAAGAAGAATCAGCTGATAGAATATAGAATCAGACCGGTTGACTGTGTTTTCTAAAATAGGGAACAAAATAGATAACAAGAGGACATATTCATGTAGGTTACTATTGAACAATAAAGACAACAATAAATAATATGACATAGTCAAGTAGGTTGACTATGTACTATATAGACAGGGAACAAAATGGGAATATAAAGATACACAGTCAGACGAGATGACTTTGTATTAAAGGCAAACAAGATGAACAATTTATAGGAGACTATGTTGACAGTGATGAAAGTGTTCTGGAAATAGAAAAAGATTTTACAAGATAATATATAAGTAAATTAAATTACGCACACAAGTAATTGGATCAATGTGATTGATCCAATTAGAACACACAGCACAAACATTGCACCAATGTTAGATAATGTAAGTTTTACAATAAAAAATACAATGATAAAAGAGAAATAAATAATTTGAAAGTAAATAATAACTAATTGGTCATTCTTAAGTGTTTTTAAGTTATTATAAAGTTTCAAATTAATGTGATGGGAAGTTGGTTGTAAGAAAGAACTATAAATCAATATATGGATGTTTTTTAGGAAGTTTAGGTTGATAGATATCTATATTGATAATGGTATTGGCTTGGTATTGGGGCCTACCCCCTTAATTCACAATCCCAAAATGAAGGGTTTCATTTTTTTTACCAATAAATACCATCAACCAAGTTTTATATTTGGTCAAAAAACCAAGTCAGCTTCTCCTTAGTGATGAAATCCAAATAGGTAGACCTTGAGAAAAAAATTGTTTAATATTTTTTTTATGTAAAGTGATTTAGAAGTGTGTGAAAAAGAGAAAAATATTATAACTAAATAAGTAAATTAAAAAACCACCTAATTAATCTATGTTTTTTACTTTAATTATGTAAGCAACTAAAATGAAGAGTGAACTAATTACTAGCAAAAATAAATTAATTCCTTGAGTGTGAAGAGTATAGATTTAATTAAGATGACATTGTATGAAAATAATGAAGAAAAAAGTTGACTATTTCACTATTGTTTTATGAAAACAAGATATGTAAGAACATAGTCGAACAGGTTGACTATGTCTTCTAGATAGAAAACTATTAGGACCATTCATAGACAGGTAAAAATAAATTCTACATTTCAAAATATGTGAATATTATTTAGGGATTATAACTTATTCATTTTTTTAATAATGAATGCATTTTAAAAGGCATTCAGATAAGTTACCAAGGGTAACTAACCAGTGGGTTGAACCACCCATACACTAACTAACAAGACAATAAACTAACACATCATTTACCAGACTATACTAACTATGGGAGTGTCACATAAAGTGATGCATGCACTAAATAATAAATATTTTTAATCTAATAAAAATAAACACACTTGTATCAAATATCTAAAAAAACCCTTGATATAAAAGGGTATAGATGGTGAAAATCCAGAGCTATGATTATGAATTCATCAATGAATCTCTAGTACATCTACAAGCTAGCACACTATACAACATGATACTGATTAAAACTAATGTTTTTCCATACAGAATCCTACCCAATGAGTTATGGAATAAAAGGTTGATGACTATGATCAAGGCTTGCTCATCCCCTATTACCATCGTACCATATTATAGTAGAACCCAATCAAATCTTGTCTAACTACATTGACCCACATAAGGTTCCACACAGGAACCCATCCAAGTGATCCTATAGTACTCTATATGGCACATCTCAGATGCCTAACAATCACCAACATCACATGTATGTCTTTATTAAACACTCAAAATGCTATCAAATCTAATGTTGACTCGTATAACCACTAATGACTTATTGAAGGCCACTATGCAACATCTTTCTCACCTATTAGGTGATAGGTGAGAAGCTATGTAGAAAAAAAACAAATTCAAACTACTATGTCCATTCCATGTTGTGGACACCTAAAATTGGCCACCGATAACCTCTAACCAAGATTTTGACCAATTTATACCACAGTGCACAATTTGGCCTAAAAAACATTAAAATATTTGAAACTGATATATTTAAATGTCGATTTTGGCTAAGGTATCCCTAAATAGGGCAATGCAATTTATGAACTAGCTAACTTTGATCAGATCATTTTAAGTCAAAATACTAATTTTACACCTAGGTGCTCTGGATTGTTCTTTTCTATCAAATATCTTGTATGAGACACGTGCCTTTGTTATTTTATATTAACAACATACTAAATGGGATAATGGATTCAATGTATCTAACATTAACTTCCAATTCCAATCAAATCAAATTTTGGGCCAATAACAAGACATTCTAACCAATTTAAGTAATTTGTGCACAAAGAGCCAAGGTTTTCATCAAAGTGCTTAATCATGCTTAAGATTTAATTAAACCAAATCATGAGCCTAATTAAGAATTCAATGGAACTTATTGAATAGTTTCTCTTTGGGAATGAATATTGAATATCTACATCATCAGGTGACATCATTTCTTGGAAAGACATCCTTAGGCCATAAATGCATAAAATATCAAGGTTAACCCCTCCCATGCCTCATTAAGACCTTTCATGCCTAATTAATGCCTCTCTATCCCAAATATTGATGAGCCTATTTATGAATTTTAATTACATAATTGAATTAATATTTATCCACACATCTCCATCTTGAGATGGATGGTTTAGGTTCTAACCATTTTGTAAAGTCTATAAATAAGAGGTCTTACCTATTGAATTTCAAAGCTCTCATATGCCAATGTTATAATACTGAATTGATTCCAAAGCTTCATAAAAATTAGTGTTATAATGCCTAAATATTGAGCCAAACCAAGCGAAGCAAAATGCAAACATGTTACCAAAGAGAGATGGAGGTAGCCACACTCCATTAATGCAGATTTTATGAGCACAAATCAAGCAAGCCACTACAACAAGTCATTTGGAGCATCCAAGGAAGGTAATATATCATTTGTCTTTTGCATTTTATTTTTGTTTTCTATTTATTTTTTTAACTAAGCTCCCCCTATTGTTTATGCCTAGAGATGTATGCTATTTAGTGTGTTTTTGTCAATTTATTTTCATTTTAAAACTAACACAATACTAACCATCTTGTCTTGATTTAAATTCCTAGTCTACATAATGGCACGCTCAGTGGGACCAAATGCATCCCATGTATTAAGGAGAGCATGAGGCAACTTTAAAATTTCAATTTAGATGCTTAAAACTCTTTCTAAGTGATTTTCTAATTTGGTTTGGCTGGATTTTTATCTTCACAGTTTTACATAGGTAACTGCTAAAAGTCAGAGGAACCACCGATGGTTGAGTAAACTATCAATGGTCATTTTCAACTATTGATGGTCAAGTGAAACTATCAATGGTCAGGTATAACCATCGATGGTCACTATGTTTTTATTAAAAACAT
Source organism: Torreya grandis (assembly GCA_037957365.1). Taxonomy (NCBI): domain Eukaryota; kingdom Viridiplantae; phylum Streptophyta; class Pinopsida; order Cupressales; family Taxaceae; genus Torreya; species Torreya grandis. The sequence goes on from JARHVA010002081.1 coordinate 2,579,255, forward strand.
AAACTCAAGAGCTAATAGGCTATTTTAAAATGCCCAAATATCGAGCCAAGCTAATCCAAAGAAAAACATGGTACCAAGGATAGATGTAAGTAGCCACACTCTATTGATGCAAATTTCATGAGCATAAATAGAGCAAGCCACTACAATACATATGGAACATCCAAAGAAGGTAGTAGATCATTTGTCTTTTACATTTTATTTATGTTTTCCATTTAGTTTTGTTAACTAAGCTCCCCCTAGTGTCTAGGCCAAGAAATGTATGCTAGTTAGTGTGTTTTTGTCAATTTATTTTAATTTTAGAACTAACATATTAAAAACCAACCACACCCAAGAAAAAATATGTACCATACCATTTCATTGTCATGCCATTGCCATTGTTACATATCCATTTACCCTTATCACATACCCAACCAATCAGCTTATCACTTAGGGGAAACCCTCTTACCATCTTATCTAATTTATCAAAAACATCATTATCCTAAGAAAAACCATATCATCCTACCATACTATTCCTATATATACTAAAGCCTATTTTTAATCATTCTACCCAATCTTGTTTTGATCTTAGTTCATTTGGTTCTTCTCACACCTTTTGTGAGAGGATTTTGATCAGGTTTAAAAAATCAATCAAATCCATGTTTATAATGACATTACATAAAATTAGTGTGACAATTGATCTGGCAAGATATCTTTCATTTTTTCATCCTATCAAGTTTGTTTATGTGAGCTTGATTATAACCACATATGGGAAAATTAGTGTCTCACTAGTCTTGCTACTAATTATAACCACCTATGGGAAAATTAGTATCATTGACCTACTCCATTTTATCATAGTTATAACCACTGATCAGAAAACTAGGGGCAACACTTGTTTATCATGCATTGTCACATCACCTTGTTATCATTGTTTTCATTTGACTGCCCATTTGCTAGATTTGAAAACTTGTTGGGACCTAGTTGGTTTTTCCTCACCTTTTGTGTGGATGGAATTAATATAACTTGAGGTCATTTCAGGAATATGTAGGTCATACTCAATTTATGTTGAGATCACCTCAGTCTCCCTTTCCATACGCTCTTACCATTTTACAAGCAACCTAGGCCGACACTCTCATCATTTTGCAAGTAGATATTTTATAATTCTATAACGAGTTGAGAAACCTCAAAATGCCAAAAATATTCATAATATTTTAAAAATCCAAAAACATTTATCCTATCTAAGCCTAGTTAGTTATCCTCGATCCACCCTACTAGGGCATGGTCCTTATTAAGATGCTTTATTTTGCTTTTGTTTTCAAGCTTTCTATTTGTTTGTTTCAATTTGTTTATTTGTTTATGCACTTTCTATTTGTTTTCTTGTTCACTTGCCTATTTTTTTGCTTTCAATATTATTGCCTTGACTTAGTATATATGCATTTATTGGGTGATTACTTAAGTACATTATTCTTGAGTCCATCCATATTCATGTATTGACATTTTTATCATGGTTTTTATCATTGGTGTATTATTTTCAAGTATTTATTGGATCAGGAGTCAATCCTTATGTATATTTTAGCTAAGTCTTCATGGTGTTATATCATGAAGTCTATTGTCACATGCTACATCAAAAATTAGCTTCAATAAGGTCTAAAATCAATGGAGCCATAGAATTTTCTCCATGGTACCTTGTAAAAATCCTTCTATCCAACCCTTGATCAAAACAATCCATTGACCATTCTAGTTGTATAATTATTAATAAGGATGATCATCTCCTTTTTGATAGGTACAACTAAATCATTTCCAATGATTAATCACATTCTTCTATCCATCTATTTCATCACTTTGCATCCTTATATGCCTAGTTATTTGTGGCTTCTTTAGTCATTACACCATTGTATCTACATTTTCATCCACTCATCTTTGATTTGTATTTCAAATTATATCCTTGAGTTATGCTTGTTAATCAGTCTTAACTAGGGTACAATCATATTTATTTAATTTAGGTCCTCTTAATGATTATAACCACCTATGAAAAAATCATTATTTTGACTTTTATTCTTGATTATAACCATCTTTGAGAAAAATAGTACTTTTTTAAATCAATGCATGCAAGTATTTTATTATTTGAATTACTCTCAACCATAGGTTAATTCCACCTCTCTTCTTGCTTCTTTTCAAGGGACCGTCTATCAACAAATGTGATGGCCACTCCCTCGAGGGGGCATCATCCTAAGCTTCCAAATACCATTTAGAGATTTATTATTCAACCATTATCTTTCTTTTAGAATATAAGCCATTTCTCATTATTTGAGAAGCCATTGATATGCCTAAAATTTTCAACATTTTTCCAAACAATGACAAACTATAGACACCTAAAACTAGCCACCGATGACCTCCAACCATGGTTTTGACCAATTTCTACCAAAATGCATAGTTTGACTTAAAAATACTAAAATACATTATAATCTTTGAAACTGACATATTCAATTGTTAATTTTGGATAAAGTATCACTAAATGGGATAATGCAATTTATGAAGTAGCTAACTTTAATCAAATCGTTTCGTATCAAAATAGCATTTTCATACTTGGGTGCTCTATATTGCTCTTTTCTACAAAATTTATTACACAAGACATGTTATTTTGTGTTGGAAACATCCTAAATGGGATAATGGTTCCAATTCATCTAACATTTACTTTCAATTCTAATCTAGTCAAATTTTGAGCCAATAATGTGACATTTTGACTAATTTGTATAATTTATACACAAAGAGCCAAGATTTGCATCAAAGTTACCTAATCATGTTCAAGAGATAATTAATCCAAATCATGAGCCTGATTAAGAATTCTATGGAGATTTTTGAATATTTGTTTTTAAAAATGAATATTGAATATCTGCATCATCAAATGACATCATTTCTTAGGAAGACATCCCTAGGCCATAAATGCATAAAATATCAAGGTTAACCCCTCCCATACCTCATTAAGACCATCCATGCCTATTCAATGCCCCTCTATCCAAAATATTAATTTGAATATTTTTAGAATGAATTTCATATTTTTATTTATTCATGGCCACACATCTCAATCTTGAGATGGACGATCATGGTTGATCCTCAAACCATTCCAATAAGAGGCCTTGCCTATTGAATTGAAAGCTATCTTGGTGAAAATTTATAGTTTTAAATTGATTCCAAATATTCATTCAAATTAGTTTTATTATGCCAAAATATTGAGCCAAATCCATCACAAGCCAAAGGTTCTAAGAGGAGATGAAGGTATCCAGATTCCATTAAAGAAGATCTCTTCAAGCATAAGTTGAGCAAGCCACTTCAACAAGCCATTTAGAGCATTCAAGGAATATAATAGATCATTTTTATTTTGAATTCTATATGTGTTTTATATTTATTTTTGTTAACTAAGCTCCCCTTACTAGGCCTAGATATGTATACTAGTTAGTGTGTTTTTGTTAATTTGTTTTTAGTTTGGAACTAACACAATACTAACCATCCTCTCTTGAGTAAAATTCTTAGTCTATATAATGGCACACCCGTTGGGACTAAACACATATCGCATATGAAGGAGAGAATGAGGCAACTTTAAAATTTTAATTTGGACTCTTAAAACTCTTTGTAAGTGATTTTCTAATTTGGTTTGGCCAGATTTTTATTTTCATGGGTTTACATAAATAACTGTCGATGGTCAAAGGAACCACTTATGGTTGAGTAAAACACCAACAATCATTTTTAACCATCAAAGGTCAAATTAAACTATCGATGGTCAGGTATAACCATTGATGTTCACTATATTTTTCTTAAAAACACAAACCTGAGAGCTAATAGGCCATTTTAACATGCTTGGTTTGGGTCATACAGACTCCATTTTTGATGTTTTTTTAAAACCACATGTTTTCTTCTAAATTTTTAAAATTTGATATTAGTTTAGCTTCAAGTTACACATTTTTTTTTTAAAATATCTTTAAATTCTTCTAATCTAACACATTTTTTGTTGGGATGATGCCTTTAGGTAGATAGATAACCATCGATAGTTAGCATAACTATTGTCAATTGACAAGAGTGTTAAATCATGCTCTTTAGACATATTTTGAATATTTAAAATGAATTAATAACCTTATTTTGGGGCTTAATGAAAATTTTATATGCTTAAGTGAATGCTTTGATCATTTTTATTTTAAATTTACAACTTAAGACTAAGGGGTTAAAAGAACACCACCAAACTTTTTATTTGATGTTTAAAACTAAGCTCATTTGTCCAAGTTTTGTATTCAATAGTTTCTTAACTTAGTGTTTGATTGGTAAAAATAAGGATGTTGTATGTATGTTCTTCCATATGTCCCCTTTAGAGAACTTTTGGAATCAAAATCACCATCTTTAGTGCAAACATGCCTAGTCTAAGGCATAAGAAGAATGACGTTTAAAGCACTCCCCAAAAAATCACAATAGTATTAGGTGATCTTGAGGTGACCATAAAATATTTTTATTTAAATTCATATATTTTATGCAAACTTAGATTTTGATAGAGACTCCATTACATCTCATAAGTTCTATAGAGAATATTTGACCTGGGGTTTCATCTTCTGGCATTAACTTCATCACCCCACTAGGATAAGAGGTTTGAGTGGTTAAACCAATTTTTAGTGTTAAGGTTAAGAACATGGGACATATATGCACTTTTTACATCGCAATACACTAAGAAAATGATGGATATAATGGTTTTAAAAAGGGTAATACCTTTTTACAACAAGCCAAGTGCCGCAAACACCCAATTAAAGTGCACTAATTTTGCATCATTTGGTGTGAAAGTCATTGTGCAATTGATCTATCTAGAATGATAAAACACTAATTAGTTTTATTCAACCCTACTTTACCACATCCTTTATAGGAATTTAGATGACTTATTTATATTTTATCATTTTCTTACTTAGTTTATTTAGACTAAAACTAATGTGTTTGTTTATAAACCACATCTAAACCATTTTGCTTATATGCCACTCTTTTGTCTAAAGAGGTGTTACATTGGCCATTTTACACCACATTTATACCTTAAATTTTTTTATAAACTTATTGTGTGTGTGTGTCATTTGAGTACGGAGGGTAGGGTTACGCTACCAAAATCATATCAAACTATTTTGCCTTTAAATATTTGAAACATAACATTGATCACATCATTCAAACATGCTTACACCATTAAGCTGCTGAATTTATTTTAAGATTTGTTTAACATTATATCAAAAACCATTTTTTTCAAACCATGTCATGTATACCATTTGGACTTTGTTTATGCACCATCATGATATCTAATATTGTCTAGCTTATTTGGTCAAAACCTAGTTTTCAACATTAAGTTTTTAATTAACCTTATTAAGTTTGGATTCAAACATTAATTAATTTCTATTTATGCCTCAATTTATGGTGTTAATACATACATCTTTCTCTTTTGGATTATATAACTTTGATTAATAGATTTTCAAAATTTGAAAACTATTGATGGTTTATTTGTTCAATGCCTATTCTCATCAATGTTTATGCTTTTATTTGGGAGAACATATCCTTTTTTCAAGAGTATTTTGCCTTATGGCTTATTCCAATTGATCATGTTTATGTTTGATTATTTGTGTTAGATTTATGTCAAAGTTATTTCCAAACTTGTTAGATTAAATCAAATCACATCATCCTTTGTTTCAAGCCTAGATTTTGTTGTCATTTAGCCAAAAGTCTTAAAATAGCTTGTTTGAGCCTGGCTTTTAACTTTGTGTTTAGATAAAATATCTAGTGACTCTTTTCCCTTTCCTAGTTTAGACCTTGTTTGAAACATTTTTACATAGATCTTTGACATGCCAATTTGTATTCAAATGTTTGACCTTTTATGTGCATGACATTTGAAATTAGACTATTTTATGTCAAATCTTAGCACAAACCATTTTGGAGATAAAAATCCATGATCAAATCATTGTTAGAGATATAGCTCCTCCTTTAACCAAGTTAGACCAAGTTTAAACCATTTGTATTTTGGACATAGTTTTTCAGAGTGTGAAAAAATCTAAGCCTTTTTATTTTAGAGATTTTATCATTTATGTGGATATATCTAGCTACACTTATGGTAGAGTTACATACAATTTAAATCATGATATAATAGCTACATAAAATCCCATTAGGAACCCCTACAAAGAAATATTTTTTAAGGAGTTTTATTATTCTCCTTATAATGCTTTATATGGGGAATAAAGTTAAGGACCAACTTATAATCCAACTCAAAATCTTGACTAGGATGATATGTTTTATGAGGATGACTTTGAAGACCCAACTATAGATAATGTTGTTTGGGATATGAATCCATACCCTCTTTACAATAATCAATACATAGAACATATTCAAGAACTAGCTTATGATCCAACTCAAGATTGGGATGACATGGTTTATGAGGACTTAGATGCATTGTCTTATGTGAGAAATAAAGCTCTAAAATTCCCTATTACCATTCTGATACCTCATCCTTTGGCTTGTGTGAGTAGCCAAGCCCCATATCACCCTGTTGTTATCATTCCAAGACCTAGTCCTTTGGCTTATATGAATAAGCATGTTCCACACCACCCTATTGTTACCATTTCAGGACTTCATCCTTTATCTCATGTGAAAAATAATACTCTTTGATTCCCTACCATAATCTAATCATAGGCTTTTCCTCATCAATTACCAATCCCATCAAAATCACCACTAATCTAATCATTCAAAGACCAAGTTTTGTTCAAAACTAGTATTTTGCAACTCATTAGAAACTAAGGCCAAAAGAACCAACCAATCCAAAATGCTTTTATTGAAACAACCATTTATGATAAGTCGACCTATGATGAATCACCTTTCAATCTTATACCAATTATTAAAGAGTCTCACTCTAATTAGCCAGTCTTTACTGAGTCACTTTTTAATGATTATAACTAACTTTGAGAAAATTATTACCTCAAACATATGCCTATTTTTCAAGAACCTCCTATTGACAAACCAGTCTCTAAGGAGTTTTATTTTGAACTTTTTCCCATCTTTGGGGAGTCTCCCTTTGATAAACCAATTTTTGTGAAGCTCACCATGCCATCACAAGTCATTACTTGTCCAATACCAAACATTCAGCAAGACATAATTATAATAGTGTACCCATCAGATGAATAATCAAATTTAGCATTAGGTTCTATTCTTGAACCAACATTAGATTTAACATTAGAATAAAAAAAATGGTAATCTCAAATTGGATTTAGAGTCCCTTGAGTTAGAATCAGATTTAAAACCAAAATTTATTCATGACTATTATAATATTAGTTATGCATGCCTAGAAGATCAATTTGAATACATTTATGATCCTTCTATAATTTTTGAGGATGATTAATTTAGCCTCACCATAAGTTATCCTAGTATCTTCTACGAGGATTATGCAGCCTCTTCCCATTCCATTACCATTTAATAAGCCATTACCATCAACCTAAATAGCTATATTATTGACATTCCATCTCCCATAAGTATCAATTGGGATTGACAAAAGCATACTTTGTTGAACTGCATCTATGGTGACATAGCAGTTGAAGAAGAGAAAAGAGGTCAAGACCAAATTCATGTAGCAAAAGAACATTCTCCTAGTGAAACTTTTTCAAAGGTGCTAAGGGACACGCAAAGTTCATGCTCAATATTTTTTAGTGAAACATTTTTGGAGGTGCTAGAAGTTAATTAAATTCAAAATCCAATGTTCATTAGTGACACATTTTTAGAGGCACTATGAGATAATCAAGACAACTTCATTGGTGAAAAACTTTTCGAGATGCCAATCGCTAAGCATAAAATTTCTTCACTACTTGATGAAGATAAAATCAAAGATCAAATAAAAATTACTTTGTATATATAGCATAATTAGATGGTAGCTACTCTCAAGCCTAAATAATAGAAAAATATGGTGGTCCTATCAAGAGAATAAATCTTCAGCCCTATCATAACCAAAGTTATGTTAAATCTGACATCAGCAACATTACATGTGACTGAAAGTCCCAATTTTCATTTATCTCCCAATCATTACATATTCCATTATCATTTACCTTCCATTTCACAAACAAACCTACCATCCATTATTTATCTCAGTTTACCATTCATGGCCACACTTCCCTTTGTAGAGCCTACAAAGATACCTTGTCTCGACGTTTGAAAGAATTTGAATCAATGACCAATGAAGATCACAAAGGCATTCTTGATAACCAAATCTACAACTATTTTTTTATATAAAAACTATTTAGATGAGGTGTGGGCTATAAATTATAATGATTGATTATTTTATTTGTATCATTTACTTATCAAGATGTGCATCGCTACTTTAGTATGAAAAATATAATCATATAATAAAAAACCACACGTAGGATAAAAACATGTACCATAAAATTTCATTTCCATGCCATTGACATTTTTACATATCCATTTACCCTTGTCTCATACTTAGCCAATCACCTTATCACTTGGGTAAAACCCTCTTACCATCTTATCTAATATATCAAAACCATCATTATCCTAATCAAAACCATACCATCCTACAATACCATTCCTATCTATACTAAAGCCTATTTTTAGTCATCTTACCCAATTCTATTTTGATCTTAGTTCATTTGGTTCTTTCTACACCTTTTGTGAGAGGATTTTGATCAAGTTTCAAAAATCAATCAAATCTATGTTTACAATGACAGTCTATGAAAGTAGTGTGACAATTGATCTGGTAATATATCTTTCAATTTTCTATCCTATCAAGTTTGTTTATGTGAGCCTGATTATAACTACATATGGACAAATCACCTATAGTAAAATTAATATCATTGACCTATTCCATTGTATCTTAGTTATAACCATCAATGGAAAAACTAGGGGCAACATTTATTTACCATACATTTTTGTATCACCTTGCCATCGTTATCTTCGTTTGACTAGCCATTTTCTAGATTTGAGAACTTATTAGAACCTAGTTGGTTTTCCCTCACCTTTATATGGATAAAATTAATATGACTTGAGATCATTTTAGGACTATGTAGGTCATGCTCAATTCATGTTGAGGTTGGCTCAGTCCCCTTTTTCATACACTCTCACCATTTTATGAGCAACCTAAACCAACACTCTCATCATTTTATGAGTAGGTAGTGTTGATGATGAAAATTATTTTGTCAATGAATCAACCCTTTTACCTATCATAAAGGTTAATTTATAATCATACCAGTCTAATCGTAGGGGTTTTAAAGGTTCATTTAAGATCCTAAAGATGTGAGGGGGTTTTTATTATAAATTTTGGAAAAAAAATCAATAAATTATTTAAGTAACTTATTCCATTATCACAATTAGAAATCTATTATAGAAATAAGAATTAACTAATAATAAGAAACTGTAATCTATTTTATCTGATAGAGAAAACTTATTAATTAGACAATCTCTTGAATAATAAAAATTTGATTCTAAATGTGTGTGTGTGTGTGTGTGTGTGTGTGTGTGTGTGTGTGTGTGTGTGTGTGTGTGTGTGTGTGTGTGTGTGTGTGTGTGTGTGTGTGTTCAAATTAAATTAATTTTTTTTCAATTGTTTAAATATTAACTGAAATAAATAAATAAAATAAAACAAAATGACAAAGGAACAACAAACTAAAGATAAAGAAATAAAACAAAACAAAAAAGAAAATAAATAGAAAATAAACTAAGAATCAAAATATATAAAATCTAAAGTATTCTAAAAAGAAAAAAACTATAATCTTATGTAAAAATTAAATAAATAAAACATAAACTAAAGGTCTAAAAATTAAGATAAAACTAAAACTAAAATAACCTATTAGAATAAAGAAAATTTAACAAACTAAAAATAATTTAAAACTAGTTTAATTAAAGGAAAAATAAACTGTAGAATTGATTAGGAAAAAAAACATAACAAAACTAAAAACAAATTAACACTAAAATGAATTTAAAATTAAAAACTAAATTAAACAACTACTACTAGCTTATAAAGTAACAAAAATCTTAAGAAAACAACTTAAACTTTTAAAACATGACAATAAAAAAAAAAGTATCTAACAAGAGAAAAGATCTAAAGAAAAATGGAAGTCTATTATATTATAAAAGAGTTAATTATTTATAAAAGAGTACAATTCTTAAAATGAGAGTCATCTTAGAATAAATGACAAATTTTAAATGAGAAATCCAACAATCTTTCATTACAAAACTTGAAAAGACAACTCAACAATTGAATAGAACAATGAAGTGTCATGAAAAGGCAAAATGATCATCATTTTCAAGTTAAATACTTGAACTCTACACATAGGATTGTAAATAACAGTCATAAAAAGATATTAGACTTAAAAAACTTCAGACAATTAGTAATAGATAACAAATATGACTGGATATAGCTGTGCTACATAAGTGATTACTTAACCATTAGATAAAGTACCATTGAGTCTATTTGTAAAAGTTGTATCATCTTAGAGAAATTGCATAGAAAGAAGAAATAAATAATTGAATTTAGAAAAATACTTTAGTCTCCAATACCTGTTGAGATCCTATATTCAAATGAATGCTTGATCTCTTTTTAATATCCTCAAATTCAGTTATGAAAAAGTTATAACCAATTTTAGTTAGTTATTAGTTATTGTTAACTAATTGACTTTAACAAAGTCAATTAACTAGCTAAATAGTTGTGAGGATAAATTAATTAAGACTTTTAATTTTTTAATTTGATCAAGATATCTAATTAAATAGACCAGGTACTAACCTTAATAAGTGGGGACCTAAATTAATAAATAATATAGTAGGATACATAATAATCATAAAATAATAAATCAAAATTTGATAAATCCCATTTATGTTTAAACCATATCACATTTAAATTAAACTTAAACATATATAACCATACCAAACTCTAAATTACTAATTATACCAGATCTCACAAAATTATCAAAATAAAAGTATCATAGTGAAATATCAAACTGTATGAAAAGTTTAGTACTAAAATATAAATTATCCCTTGGATGACCAGTAATCATCTGAGTCAGATAAAAATTCAATTATTGGTTTGTCTATTGATTAATAAAAATATTATATTCCATTTTTGTAATAAAAAAAGGCAATAATCTAGTCCCTATATTAGATGTATCATCATCAATTTCAAAATTAACCCTCTTAATCTTTCTGAGTTCACTGGATGCTTCAAGTTTAACTATTTTCATGATAGAACTCTTTTCAATAGCGTGATCTAGAACATCTATAGTTTTCCTTCTATTAACATATCCTTTACCTCCTAGATTCAACCTTTCAGACCTCAAAGGGGGTTCACTATGAGCTTTTAACAAACTTAACCTCCTACACTTTCCACCAAGATATGCATTAGATGGAGCAAGTGTGTCTAAAAGAATGGAAACTTTCCTAAGATCCTTGGCACGAGTTATTTATTTATCAAGCTATCTTTTAGGTTGATTATTGGGAATTTGATTAGCTGAAAATGGTTGACTAATTGGTTCTCTTCTAAAAATAGCGGGCTGCAATTGCAAATAAGGATCATGCTTAGGATGATTCTTAAGAAAATGAGAAGAACTACTTTGGGATTGAGAATGAGCTCTAAATATTTAACCTCAAAATCCTCTATGACCTATATGGTCTCTAAAACCACCATAGACCCTCTAGATAGGAAAAGTGTTAAAGACATTCCAAAAATTAAGGTTAGAAGCATCAAAATGAATAGACATCATCGTGCCCCTAGGAAATCTAAGCACAAAACACCCAGTATGAAACCTAACCCTATTAGCACTTTTTCTATGACTTGACTGACCACCTCTATTCGACATCTATCCCCATCCTCCATCATTGCTATTTTTAGCTAGTTGTTCCCACCCAGACACACTAAAAAAGAAACAATCTAAAAGAAGTGCCAAATTTCAAAATTTTGAGACCATGATTGCAACATAATTGTGAAAATATAACTCATTTACTGCATTTGAAACTCAATAATAATTTTTTTCATGATTTAGATAATAAAATCTAACTAAATTCAAAACTTAAGCACTTATCTATTCAATTTATACTCAACTATTTTAAATCTACAAATTAATCATATAATATAGATTCAAATTGCCTAGCCTACACTTAATATGTTTTAATATTTTAACTAGAATTTGTTCTGAAAGTTAAATCCATTTATAAAACATATTAGCATATTAACATAATAAACTAAATTTTTCCATATCTATCCTTTCATTAGTTGATTCAAACTACTACAATTTAAAAACATTCAAAAAATGTTCATATTGAAACATCTCAAATCTCTAAATACTACAATCTTGATGAAAACTATGAACTATTTCTTGTTAATCACTATATAAACCAATTTTTTCATGAGAAAATCATACAACTGATCAAACCTAATATACACAAAATTTTTGCAACCTGATTAATTCCCAATAATGAATTTACAACCAGTTTGGAATAAAATTTAGTAAATCAAACATGTGATAAACTAAGAAATAAAACCCTCAAAATGAAGATAATCGATGAAAATAAATGAGCCACTTTTCACCACTTCTAATAAATTTCAAGCTAAAGTCATAAATTTTAATCTTCTCAATGCCCAAAACAAAAATGATTGCAAACTGTGAAGGGTTTCATATAATATCCTGATATGAGGCTAAAATTAACCCTATATGATAACTTCATCAAGGAACCCTTAAAATATGATTAAAATTTTCCTTTGAAAATATTGCAACTAAAAATAAATGTATGTAACAATTTTAGATTCATGCACATGTAGAGAATATCCAATCAACAAAAGTATCAAATTGAAAGATACCCTTTTCATAAGATGCATGAAAAATATCCATGATTGGAACTTGAAACTCAAAGATAACTTCAAACAGCTTATTTAAGTTTAAAAATAATCATTCCATGTAGACTCTCAACTGTCCAGGGACCATGTTTTCATTTTACAAACCAAAATTTCATTCATATATTCACATACCAAACACTTTTTTTTTTAAAATCTTTTTAACTTCCCAAACTTAATCAAAGATCTAAACTCTAAGATAAACAAAGAGCTTTTTTATTTTCATTAAATTTATACTTATACAGGGGATGAAACTCTCATATCTAGTCTTGAATCCAAAACCTTCTTCATGATTTACATTTATCTCCTCTCTATAACTTGAATGGCATTGCACCAAAACCTCGCTTATGTTCCAAGCTTCACAAAAATAATTCAATGAATGAAAAAATTGAATTTTTATTTTTCCACCCTTTAAACTGTAACTCCTTGAGTTACATGCTCTTTCCCTATTGGCTCACATTTACCAACCATTCTTTTATCGATTCTTCCAAAAAAATTTGACAACTTTCTAGACTTAGCTACCTACTAATCTTCATGGTAAAACCTTTACCAAGTCCCATGATTTGAGTTGGTCAGTTGATAATCAATGCCAACTTGTTTCCACATCCACCATAATATTGAAGTATCGAGAAACACTTATAGATATAGTTAATTCCAATGCCAACAATGCTTCATTAGGTCTAGGTCCATTAGGTACCAACTAAGTCACCCTCTATGTTACATTAGAGCTTTAGATTTATTTTATTTTAAAAATCAATAATTAACCTAAGCCTTCAAACAAACACTTAAAAACAATAAATGTCCCTTATCCAACTCATGATGAAACAATTCAAAACTTAATATAATGTACTAACCATCATGACCTTAGGAACAAGAATAGGATAGGAATAAATCACCTTAGCATACTTCATGAAAACTTAATCAAATGAAGGTGAAGAAAATGACCCTAACAATGGTAACATATTCTCCAAAAGACCTTTCACCACCAAATACTTTTTCTGATTTTCAATTTGATTTTTATTTGAATCTCTGGCAAATGACTTATAATGTTATTTAAATGACTATGCATTTGAGCAATCAAGTAAAAAAAATGACTTGTAAGCTGAAAAAAGAGTGTGATAGAACGAATAATTCATAACATCATCATCCATTCTATTTTCATAGATAGTTAACTGAAAGTATCATTATAAACCAAATGATCTAATCAAAATGAACTTTGAAAACCATTTAAACTTCATGAATAACTGATACAAAAATAAATCAATTAATTTTGCACCACTGAACCATGAAAGTTAAACTGTAACATTCATTTATAAATAAATTGTAGTACTACTTCAAATATATCATTTGAATGACCAAGAATGATAAAAATAAGTCTACTATAACTGTCAAATATTCTAAATCATATATGCACATTTTATTCATTTATCCATCATGTTTTTTTAAACCACTAAACATAAATAAAATCAACTAATCATTATAATATCATAATCAAATATGCACCTATAATATTATCAATCACTAGGGTCCCCAACATAGTTTTAGGCTTTATGATAGATTCATCACTATGGTAGAAGTATAGATTTGAAAAATTTAAGAGGGGTGTAAAAATAGGCATAACATTAGCGACCTTTCTAGTCAATTTTTTAAAACAAATTTGATTAGCAACAGATTTTCTTATAATATATAATACTATTTTTTTCTTTAAAATGTGATTCAAAAAAATTATTTCTCAAGCAGCTAATTGTGAACCCCTTAAATTATGAAATTTTCAAGGGATAGAGTGTTTGGCTAGCATGACATGAAGAATGGAAAAATAATTAATAAGGAAATTCAGGCTAGATGCACAAACAATTACAAAGCCTTTGGAATAAAATCTAAAAATAGAGTAACACTCCTACAATCAAATAAAAATCAGTCATATTATTCATTAATTATGAGTCTAAATTTGTAAGAATATTTTTAAAAATGAATGATACTTACATTACTCTCCATAGATTTTGTATTCTACCTTCATATGTGATCTTTCTCATTCTACAATCCTTCATTGGTCATTAGAAAAATAAAGAACAAGCAACATAAAAGGAAAACAAATAAAAATAAAAAATAAAACAAACCAAAAAGAAAAAAAAGAAACAATCAAACAATTAATCATGAAATAACTTAAGATGATGGTCATTTACTGAATAACGTAGTTAATTTTCTTCAAGATCTTTAAGATGAAACTTGTTATTACCAAGAATTGTAGTCATTATATAATTTTCAAGCCATAATGAATAAAATTTATGATATTTTCTAGGATCTTCATGAGCTTTATCCCAATATAATATTAAATCATCAACTTTAAACTTTTTACTAGACACCTTTTTATCGAAAAACTTCTTTAACTTTTACTTAGATTTTTATAATTTTTTAAGTGCAATTGTTTTAGATTCATCAAGTGATATCAAATCATGTAGCCTTTATAAAATTAAATTTGTATCTTTAGTTGTATATTTTAAGGTAGTCCTTGTCAAATAAATATGAAGTTCTATAGGTAAAGTAGCTTCAAATTCATATACTAGCATGAAAGGAGAATAACCAGTTGTTACTTTAAAAATAGTTCTATCAGTCCATAAGGATTCAAAAATATTAAGATGCTAATTCCTTTTATTGTCACAAACTAACTTTTTCATAATAGAAATCAAATTTTTATTAGTGGACTCAACTTGTCTATTTTCTTGTGGATAATATTTTGATGAATGACTAGAAATGATAGAATATTTTCCTATAAATTCTAAGAACTCATTTGTAACAAACTGTGGTCCATTATCAAAAATAATTTCATATGGAACTCCAAACTTAGAGAAATTTTTATTTTTTAAAAATAAAATTATTTTAACTGTCACTGAACTCTGAAGAGATTTAGCTTCTGGCCATTTGGTGAAATAACATGTGGTTATCAAAATATATCTATGACCTATAAATGAAGGTGGGTAAATGTCTGAAATAAAATCAATGCCCCATTTAGTAAAAACATTTTCAATATTAACCAAATTCAAAGGCATCATTGGTAATTTATCCCTTCCAAAAAAAAGTTAACAAGACATACAAGAATGAGCCAATTTATATGCATCTTGAAACAAAGTGGGCCAATAATAACTAGCTCTTCAAATTTTATAATTTGTTATTTTTGTAGCATAATGTCCACCACAGTTCCCTTCATGATAGCTTCTAAAAAAAAATTGATTTTGATTATGAGTAAGGCATCTTAGTAAAATACCATCACGGTTACGATAAAACAAGAAGTTCTCTAGTAAAAAAAAATTTAACACTTTTATATGTAAAAAATATCCTTTTTTTATTTAAAATATTAGGACAAGATTAATTTTTAAAATAATAAACCAAATCATGATACCAGTCATCTTTAGCTAAAAAAAAATCTCACTCATTCATTTCATGTCCAAACTTAAAATTCTTAGCAAATTCAACAACTTTCATTATTTTAAAGTGTGATTTTGCATTTAACTTTTCATCAATTGAAATAACTAAAATGTTAATGTCTGAGGTAGTATTTTTAGCTAAGTGTTTAGCTAATTCATTTCCATTTATAGTTTTTGATGTTTTAATTTCCATTTATAGTTTTTGATGTTTTAATTTCAACGTCAAATTCTTGAATATGAAAAATCCACTTAACGAGTCTCTCTTAGATAATTGGCTATTTTTAAAGATATGATAAAATAGGTAAATTATATTTCACAAGAACTTTGTTTCTTATTAGCAAATATCTAAACTTAATTAATGAAAAAATAAGAGAAAAGATAAATTTTTCAATGAGAGGGTACCTAGTTTCTATAGCTTTAAGACTTGACTCATATAACCAATGGGTTTTCCCTCATTATTATCAAATTATTGAGTAACCACAACTCTTATAGATTTTTATATGGCATTAATGTAAAGGATAAATGCTTTATTTAAATTAGTCTTGGCAAGGATAGGTGCACTTGTAATAACATTCTTAACAGAATTAAAAGTTAAATTAGCATTTTCATTCTAAATGTAAATCTTATCTTTCTTTAATAATAATTGTAATGGGTTAGATTTATCCGTGAAATTAAAAATAAATTTCCTAACAAAATTTATTTGACCAAAGAAAGATCTTAAACTTGATTGATCTTTAGGATGAGGTAATTATTTTATTGTTTTAACATGTTCATGATCAATAGAAATACCTTCTTTAAAAATTATGTGCTAACAATTTTCTTTCAATTACATCAAAAATAGACTTTTTAAGATTTAAAGAAATGTTAAACTTTTGACATCTTGTGAAAACTTCACGAATATGATCTAAATGTTTCTTTTTTTTCTTGAAATGAAAAGTGAGGTCATCTAAGTAAATTTGAATGACTATGCCTATCAAATCATCAAAAGCGGCATGCACAGCCCTTTGAAAAGTGGATCCTGCATTCATTAAACCAAAAGACATTTGATTATAAGCAAAAGTGTCTCTATGCATAATGAAAGTAGTTTTGTGCCTATCATCAATATTTACAAAGATTTGATTATAAAATAAAAAATATTTAATAAAGACATCATTTCAGATCCTGCAACTTGTAAAATCTGATCTATGCTATGTAAAGAAAAATTATCTTTTACACTGCAAGTTATAATGATTTTTGGCTTGTCATTATGTGAAAACATAGATTCTAAACTTTTTAAACTAACAAGTAATTTGTTAAAATTTAGTTATAAATAATCTCCATAATTAAGTACATAATCATCTTAATCAGAGTAATTTCTTTTTAGAGATAAATTTATATGTTCATGATAACTAAAAATAGGCCAATTATCTTTTAAATCAGGAATCTTGGGATGAAAAAGTTCAATTAAATAAAAATCAATAGTGAGTTCAACTTCACTCAGAGTAGGATTAGAAGAATAAATAACAAGTTTATCTATTCTTACATTAAATTCTAAGAACATGAGTAATATTGAAAGATTCAAATTTTTCAATTAATGCCCAAACTTTCTAAGTGTAATGATTCAAATAGGTTTGATTAGTTTTATTGAAAAAAATAATATACCTTACTATTAACTCTGAGTCTCTAAAAACTTCCAAATGTTTAACATTCAATTGTATAGCTTTTTATAATCTCAAACATAACTCTTCAAATTATGTTGTATTATTAGTGTTCTCAAAAGATAATTTATAAGTGTAACAAAATATCTTACGAATGAGAGATTTGACACAAATACCTACACCACTACCTTGTTGAGAATATGCTCCATCAAAGTAAAGAGACCATAAAAGATTTCTTTTAAATACTTCTTCATGATGGTTTTCTGGTTCATCAACATTCAACAATTCATAAGTCCCGATGCATGTTTCTATGTAGAAAATACTAGATGAAGAAGGAGATTCAATTGGATTACTAAAAAAATCCTCTTTTAATAAATGCAATCTCATTATTAACTATAACCCAGGTCACATCTTTACCAACAAACTCTCTAGTTGCTTGTAACTAATCCCTAACTAATCTCTTCCTAATAACATTGCATAATTACTAAGAATATCTAAGACATAAATATTGGTCATACATCTAATACGCTCATCCTATGCAATCTTAATAACTATATCATGAAACTTACCATAACTTTTGGTTTCTCTAGCATCAAAATCAGTAAATTTTTTGCTATCTACTTCATAAGAAATACCTAATTGATTAGCAATATATTTAGGCATGATATTTTTTGAAGCACCAAATCCAAAATATAATTATGAATTATTTTATTTCCAGTCTTAACCATGACATAGAAAGGGGGAATATAATTAGCAGGGGGATCAAACTGTTGAGCATAGATATATTTAAAATTATTTTTCTATTATAGACTTACATCAGCTCTTAGATTTTTAACTGCCTCATAAATCTTATCTAATTGTCCAAAAATACTAGCATCTTACAATAATAAAAATCTAACTTTAATGGTTGACAAATCATCAATTGTGTTGTAAGTTTTTGCATCTATTTGTCTAAAACTCTTAAATTTATAATGTTGATATTGTGTGTTATTATATCCAATTACAAAAAGAACATTTTTATCATTATCATTATGAGATATTTTACTTTTATCATCTAAATGAAATTTTTTATTTACTGATCTATTATTGTTAGGAACTTCATAATCTTTATTCCTAGTATTTATAACATAGATATTTTCTTTTTCTAAAGAATCATCAAGAGAATTTACATTATATCTTGAATCTTTAGTTATCTTATCTTTTCCTTGTAATAAATATTTTTTAAACTTAATAACAACTTGATATGTTTCAGGATTATGATCAAGCTCACATATATTACAATAATAACTAGTATTATCATCTTTTAAATTTTTACGTGAAGAAGAGGGCTTATCATTAAGTTGTCTCTTAACAACAACCAACTCATTGCCTAAACTTTGAATTGCTTTTAATATTTCAGTATTATCTAAATTCAAACTTATGGTAAATCTATCTTTAAAACCTAAATGTTTTAGTTTTTTCCCTTAATCAATACAAAATCTTATGGTTTGATCATACTCAACTATATTTTTATCCTCTAATGTCATTTTGTATTTTAAGGGTAAGACATTACAAAAATAAAAGCTATATAGTTTTTTAGATGGCTTAAAATCACCTAGAATTTTTTGATGTAACTTAGTGAATCTAGTGACAAAATGATACATAGTTTCACCTGAATCTAATAAAATATTTGAAAGATAATTAACTAAATCAAAATCTTATTTATCTTTACTAAAGGATAATTTTAACCATTGTTCTACATCATTTCAACTATCAATCACTTTTGCAAGCAGACTAAAAAATCTTTGGTAAGCATTTCCTTCTAATATTTGTTGAAAAATGCTTAAACAAATCTTCTCATTAGTTATTCTAAGAGTGGTACAAACTAATCTAAAAGCTTCTAAATGATCTTCCCAATATTCTCCAGCAAAAACAAAAAAAATTGGTATATTTAATCCTTTAAGAGAAGGCAACTTACCTAGATGATTTTTGACATTGATTGGATTTTAAAAAATCTAAGGTACTATAGCTATCTGAAGTTCTTGCTAAACTTCTTCTTTATCCTCACCTTCTGTGAGTTCTACTTCCCTATTATTTTATAATCCATAAAGGAGATCCTCTAATATTCATTCTTATTTTCCCCCTAGTTGATTTACCTCTAATTGATTCTTGGCTGGTGGAGTTTTGACAATCTGATCCACCATTATAACTTTCAACATATTTTATTTGAGAGGGATGGTTATTTTGTACCTAATTTTTTTGACTTAAATGCTGATCAAACAAATGAGTTACAATAAGCTCAACAAAACCATTAAAAAGGAAAGAATCATAAAGATAATGAATTCTAAAATTAGGATTAGCAGCTAACACTTCTTATAGACACCTAAATATGGCCACTTATAACCTCCAATCAGCGTTTTGGCTAATTTCCACTTAAAATGCACAATTTAGCCTAAAAACACTAAAATGCATTAAATAAGTTGAAATTGATATATTCAAGTGCTAATTGGCCAGGGTATCACTAAATAGGGCAATGTAATTTATGGGCCAGCTAACTTTGATCATATCATTTTGAGTCAAAATACCAAATTTACACATGGGTGCTTTGGAATGCTTTTTTCTATCAAACCTCTTGCATGAGACATGTGTTTTTGTTATTTTTTGTTTGTAACATCCTAAATGGGAATATGGTTCTAACACATCTAACATCATCTTTTAATTTCAATCCAATCAAATTTTTGACCAATAACAAGGCATTCTGATCAATTTGAGTAATTTATGCACAGAGTGTTTAATCATGCTTAAGAGCTAATTAATCGAAATCAAGGCCTAATTAAAAATTTCATGGAAACTTGTTGAATAACTTGTTTTTAAAAATGAGTATTAAATATATGCATCATCAAGTGACCTCATTTCTTGGGAAGACATTTATAGGCTATAAATACCACAAATATCAAGATTCATACCTCCCATGCCTCATCAATGCCTTCCATGATGCCCTCCATGCCTCTTAATTTATCCTCTATCCCAAATATTGATGAGCCTATTTATCAATTTTAATTGCATAATTGGATTAATCCTTAACCACACATCTCAATCTTGAAATGGATATTTTAGGTTGATTCTAGACATTTACAAAAATCTATAAATAAGAGGCCTTACAACATCATTTCTAAGTCTTGATAATGCAAAGTTATAATGCAAAAATGGTTCCAAAATCTTTAAGTAATTAGTGTTACCATGCTAAATTGATTCCAATCCAAGCCAAGCCATAAGCCAAAGGTACCAAGGAGAGATGGAGGTAGCCAAGCTTCCATTGCTAAGGACTTCATGAGCACAATCTGAGCAAGCCACCACTACAAAGGCATTTGAAGCATCCAAAAAAGGTGAAGGAATTATTATATTTTATTCCTTACTTTTTAATTGTGTTTGTCATTTGTTTTTATTAACTAATCTCTCCCTAGTTTCTACGCCTAGAGATATTATGCTAGTTAGAGTGTTTCTTTCATTTTATTTTCATTTTGAAACTAACACCATACTAACCATCCTCTCTTAAGTTAAATTATTATATCACATAATGGTAAAACTGATGGGACTAGACACATATTACACCTAAAAAGGATCATTTTGTAACTTTAAAATATTTATTTAGACCATTAAAACTCTTATAAATTGATTTTCTAACTTTATTTTGCCATTTTTATTTGCCATGGTTTTACACAGTAACTGACATCAACAAGTAAGATCAACATTGATTACGTAGCTTAACTAACATCAGTTAGAAAAATTGACATCAGTTAGATACCTATCAAGATGGTCACATTGGTATAACTGATGTCAATTACATAACCGACATCATTTAGCCAAAGTAACCATCGTTGGTTGTATATAATCGACGTCGGTCACTATTTTTTTTATTAAAACATAGATCTGAGAGCTATTTTTTTTAAGTTTATTATTTCAAACCAAAAAGAGATTTAAAGCTAAAGGACATGCTAACATTTTTACTGCAGGACCAAGTTTGAAATTTTCTAAAAATATGTTTTAGATCACCTTTGCATGCTTAAAAATCAATTAGGAACCTTATTTTGGTGTTTAATAAAAAAACAATTTAGATGCTTATAGTGAATGTTTTCAAAGTTTGCAACTAAGACCAAGGGGTCAAATGAACACCAACAAATCTTTCACTTGAGCTTAAAATTGAACACACTTGTAAATTCTTATTTTACTTATTTAGATTAAATTTTGTTTGGCAAAAGAGGAATGTTGTGTGTATGCTCTTTCATTTTTCCCCTTTAGGGAACCCTTTGAATCAAAAGTGTCGATCTTGTTTTAAATAGCTTAGTCTAAGGCTTAGAAATAAATTCATCTATAGCACTCCCTAAAAACTCATCAAGGTTTGGGTGACCTTAAAAATGACCCTAAAATCTTTATATTTTATGTTTTATTTATTTTAATGCAAACTTGGCTTGCAAGGGGGATGCCATTACCTCTTATGAGTTTTTTAAAAAAGCTTTGAATTAGGGTTTCATCTCCTGATATTGACTTCACTTAATCCTTCTAAGTTGCACATAAGATGTATCTACATTTGGACTTCACACTACACTAAGCGAACAATAGAATGTAATGGTTGTAAAAAAGACTAGATCTTTTTACAATTAGTTAATGCCATAGTCACCTAATTTTTGTGATTTTTTTTGTATTTTTTGATATGAAAGTCATTGTGTAATTAATTCCCATAAAAATGTTTAAAATTTTTCTAGTTTAGTCAACCCTACATATACATACCCTTGTTAGGATTAGGATGATTATACTTAGTGATTTTAGTCATTTATCTTACTTGGTGTTTTTGAGACTAAAACTTATTTATTTATTTATAAAGCCATGTCAAAATCAATTTATTTATACATCACTCTTTTATCTATAGAGTTGTTATGCTAGCCATTTTACACCACACTTGTGCCTTGAATTTTTTTCTAAACTTATTTGTGTGTGTGTCATTTGAGTTGCGAAGGGTAGCATTATGCTACCCAAATCATCTCAAAATACTTTGAGCCTTTTAAGTATTTAAAACATACCATTGATCACATCATTCAAGCATGCTTATGTTTTTAGTCTACTCAAATTATTTCAAGACTAGTTCACCTTGTATCAAAAACTGTTTATTTCAAACCATGTCATGTATACCATTTGGAACTTTGTCTTGTGTTATCATGCTATCCAATCTTGTCTAGCTTGTTTGGTCAAATCTTATTTTTTACCATTGATTTTTCAATTAGCCTTGTCAATTTTAGATTAAAATTTTGATTAATTTCTATTAAGGCCTCAATTCATGGGGTTGATACACAGATCTTTCTCTTTTGGGTTGCATAACTTTAGTTAATTGATTACCCAAATTTGAAAATTATTGATGGTTTGTTTGTTCAGTACCTATCCTTATCATTATTTTTTCCTTTATTTAGAAAAACATAGTCTTTCTTCAAAGAGCCTTTTATCTTATGCCTTATGCCAACTAATCATATTTATGTTTAATTATATATGTTGAGTTTATGTCA
The DNA here is from genome assembly GCA_037957365.1 of Torreya grandis. Lineage (NCBI taxonomy): Eukaryota > Viridiplantae > Streptophyta > Pinopsida > Cupressales > Taxaceae > Torreya > Torreya grandis. Next base: position 2,602,704 of record JARHVA010002081.1, read on the forward strand.
AAGTTATTTCCAAACTTGTTAGATTAAATCAAATCAAATAATATTTTGTTTCAAGTCTAGTTTTTGATGCCATTTGGCCAAAATTCTTAATGTATGCCTATTTTTTTGAGCATATCTTTGACTCCACGTTTGGATAAAAGACCTAGTAACTCAACTTTTCTCTTTCCTAGTTTAGACTTTGTTTGGAACACTTTAACCTAAACCTTTGACATGCTAGTTTTTATTCAGATGCTTGACCCTTTGTGTGTATGAAATTTGACATTAGACATTTTATATTAGGCTATTTTATGCCAATTCTTATCATACAATATTTTGGAGATACAACTCCACCCCTTCAACCAAGTTAGATCAAATTTGAACCATTTGTCCTTTAGATCATTTTTTAGATTTTGTAGAACTCTAGCCTTTTTGTTTTCAAATATTTCATCATTTATGTGGATATTTTTAGCTACACTTATGGTGAATTCATGTAAAATCCAATTTATAATATAATTTTCACACAAAATCCCACTAGGAACCCCTATAGAGAAATATTTTGTAAGGAGTTTTATTAGTCTCCATACAATACTCTATATGGGGAACATAGTCAAAATCCACAAAATCTAAATTGAGACCTTGATTGGCATGAAGAGGCTTGTAAGGATAACTTTGAAGACCTAACTATAGATAATATTTTTTGGGATATGGATCCATACCCTCTTTGAAATTATTAGTACATAGAACATAGTCAAGAACCAACTTATGAGCTAACTCATGACTAAGATGATATGGTTTATGAGGAAGACTTAGATGATTTGTCTTATGCAAATAATCAGGCTCTCACACATCACACCATTTCTATTTCAAGACTAAAATGTCACACCATTCCTATACCAGGACCTCTTCCTATGGTTTTTGTAAGTAATTAAGCTCTACAATGCCCCTTCATCATTCTAAGACTTAGTATTTTGGCTTGTGCGAGAAATCAAGCTCCACACTACCCTATCTTTACCATCTCAAGACTTTATCTTTTGGCTCATGTGATCAATAATGATCCCCAAGGCCCTACCATATCCAACCATAAGTCATTCCTCATCCAAAATCAATCCCATACAAACCTCAATCGATCCAATCATTTGAAGACCAAGATATGATCAAAATTGGTATTTTCTAACTCATTGAAAACCAAAGCCAAGACAACCAACAAATCTAAGATGTTTTTGTTGAACTAACCACTTGTGATAAGTCATCCTATGATGAATCACTTATTGATCATATACCAATTGTCAAAGAGTCTCACTCTGATGAGCCAGTCTTTACTGAGTCACTTCTTAATGATTATAACCACTTTTGAGCAAATCATTACCTTGACCATGTGCTAATTTTTCAAGATCCTCCTATTAACAAGCTAATCTTTGAAGATTTGTTTTGTGACCTTTTTCTCATCCTAGAGAAGTCTCAATTTGATAAACCAGTCTTAGTGGAGCCCATCATGCTATCATAGGTCATTACTTGTCTAAAACTAAATATTCAATAAGACATCATTGTAATAGAGTACCCATTAGATGAATAATCAGAGTTAGATTCAAGTTCTATTCTTGAACCAACGTCATATTTAGTATTAGAATAAAAATCAACATCAATCTTAAAATAAAATTCATAGTTCCTTTAGTTAGAATTAGATTTAGAAGAAGAATATATTTGTGACTGTTACAACATTGGTTATGCATACCTTGCAAATCAATTTGAATACATTTATGATCCTTTTATAATTTTTTAGGATGAGTACTTCAACTTTGACACAAGTTATCCTAGTATCTTCTATGAGGATGATGTAGCCTCTCTCCATTTTATTACCATTTCACAAGCCATTACCATCAACTAAAATAGCCATATTATTGACATTCCATCTCTCATAAGTGTTGATTGGGATCAATAGAATCATACTTTGTTGAAATACATCCATGGCAACATAGCAATTGAAAAAGAACAAGGAGGCCAAGACCACATTCATATAGTAGAAGAACACTCTCCTAGTGAAATTTTTTCAGAAGTGTTAGAAGACAATCAAAGTCAAAAGTCAACATTCCTTAGTGAAACCTTCTCAAATGTATTATGGGATAATCAAGACAAATTCATTAGTGAAAAACTCTTTAAGACATCAATAGCTGAGCACAAAAGTTCTTCACTAGTTGATGAAGAAAAAATCAAAGATCAAATCAAAATAGCTTCCTATCTATAGCCTAATCAGATGGTAGCTACTCTCAAGATAAAATAACAAAAAAAATTGGTAGTCATATTGAGAGAACAAGTCTTCAGCCCCACCACAACCAAAATTATGTCAAATCTAGTATCAACAACATTACCTATGACTAAAAGTCTTGATCTTCATTTTTTTCTCCTCCATTATACATTCCATTATCATCTACCATTCCATTTTTTTACCATCCATTATTTGTCCTTGTTTACCATTCATGACTACACTTTCCTTTGTAGAGGCTATAAAGATACCTTGTCTTGACACTTAAAGGAATAAGAATCAATGACCAATGAAGATCATAAAAGCATTCTCAACAACCAAATTTATATCATGTTTTTGATAGAACAACTATTTAAATGAGGTTTGAACTATCAGTTAACATAATTGAGTATTATATTTGTATCATTTGTTGATTAGGACGTGCATCTCCATCTCAACAAAAAAATAGAATCATATGCCATTTACCACACCCATGTTAAAAATATGTATCATACCATTTCACATTACCATGTCATTGTCATTGTTACATGTGCCTATTTACCTTTATTTTAGATTTTTACCATTCATCCCATCACTTGGGGGTAACCCTCCTACTATTTTAACTCAATTATCAAACTATCATTATCTTAAGCAAGACCATACCATCCTATCATTCTATTCCTATCTATACCAAAGCTTATTTTTAGTCATCCTACCCAATCCTATTTTGATCTCAATTATTTTAGTTCTTCCCACACCTTTTATGGGGGGATTCCAATCAGGTTTTAATAATCAATAAAATTCATGTTTACAATGACAATCTATGAAAGTAGTGTGATAGTTGATCTGGCAAGATATCTTTCATTTTTCATCTTATATCAAATTTGTTTATGTGAAGTTGATTATAACCACCTATGGACAAATCAGTATTTCACTAGTCTTACTACTAATTATAAATTCCTATGGGAAAATTAGTATTATTTACCTATGTCTTTCTATCCTATTTATAACCACCTATGGGAAAACTAGGGGGCAACACTTGTTTATCATGCATTATCGCATCACCTTACCATTATTATTTTCATTTGACTAGCCATTTGCCAAATTTAAAAACTTGTTGGGACCTAGTTAGTTTTTCCCCACCTTTTGTGTGGATGGAATTACTATGACTTAAGGTTATTTTATGACTATGTGGGTCATGCTCAACTCATGTTGAGGTCACCTCAGTCCCTCTTTCCATGTGCTCTCACCATTTTTGGAGAAATTTAAGCCAAATGCTCTCACCATTTTGTGAGTAGGTATTTTTTCATTCTCTAATGAGTTAAGATATCTCAAAATGCCAAAAACATTCATCACATTTCAAAAATCTAAAAATATTTATCCTGTCTAAGCTTAGTCAGTCATCCTTAATCCACTTTACTGGAGCATTATCATTGTTAGGATGCTTTATTTTACTTTTGTTTTCAATATTTTTGTTTATTTTAAGTTGTTTATTTATTTATTTTTATTTGATTTTTTGTTTTTTCACTTGCCTATTTATTTGCTTTCAGCACTATTACCTTAACTTGGTCTATATACGTTCATTTGGTGATTCCTCAAGCACATTATTCTTGAGTCTATCCATATTTATACATAAACATTATCATCATGATTTTTATCATTGGTTCATTATTTTCAAGTGTTTATTGGAATGAGAGTCAATCTTTATGCATATTTTGGCCAAGTCTTCATGGTGTTCTATTATGAAGCCTACCATCACATGCTACAGCAAAAATTATCTTCATGAAAGTCTACAATCAATGGAGCTACAAAAATTTCTCCTTATCACCTTGACAAATCCTTCCATCCCACCCTTGATCAAATCAACCCATTAACCATTCTAATTATATCATTTCTAATGAAGATGATCATCTCCTCATTAGTAGGTATAACTGAGTCATTTTCTATTGATCAATCTTATTCTTCTATTCATGTCTTTCATTATTTTGTGTCCACTCATTTTTAATCTATATTCTATGTTATATCCTTGAATTATGCTTGTTAATCAACCCTAACTAGGGCATAATCATCTTTAACCAATCTAGGTCCTCTTAATGATTATAACCACCTATGGGCAAATCATTATGTTGAATTTTGTTCTTGATTATAACTACCTTTAGGAAAATAAATACTATTTTTACAGCAATTCATACAAGTATTTTCTGATTTGGATTAATCTCAACCATGAGTTAATTTCACTTTTATTCTTGTTTCTTTTGGAGGGACCGTTCATCAACAAATGTGATGGCCACTCCCTCGAGGGGGCATCATCATAGGCTTCATAAAAACTATTTAGAGCTTTGTTCTTCAACCATCATTTTCTTTTTGGCATATAGGCCATCTCTCATTATTTGAGAAGACATTATTTTTTCTATGATTTTCAACATCTTCTCAAATAGGGGCAAACTATAGACACTTAAATCTGGCCACTGATAACCTCTAATCAAGATTTTGGTCAATTTCCACTTAAAATGCATAATGTGGTCTAACAACACTAAAATGAATTAAATGAGTTTAAATTGATATATTCAAGTGCTAATTTTGGTCAGAGTATTACTAAATAGGGTAATGCAATTTATGGGCCAGCTAACTTTGATCAGAGCATTTCAAGTCAAAATACTAAATTTGCACCTAAGTGCTCTGGATTGCTCTTTTTTATCAAACCTCTTGTATGAGACATGTGCCTTTATTATTTATTTTTGGTAATATCCTAAATGGGAATACAATTTCAACACATCTAACATTGCTTTCTAATTTTAATTTAGTCAAATTTTAGACCAATAATAAAGCATTCTGATCAATTTGAGTAATTTGTGCATAAAGTGCTTAATAATTCTTAAGAGTTAATTAATCTAAATCAAGGCCTAATTAATAATTAAATAAAAAAAATTTAAATAACTTATTTTTAGAAATGAATATTGAATATCTACATCAAGTGACCTTATTTTTTAGGAAGACATCCCTAGGCCATAAATACCACAAATATCAAGATTTATGCCTCATCAATGCCTTCCATAATGCCCTTCATGCCTCTTAATTGCTCTTTTATCCCTAATATTTATGAGCCTATTTATCAATTTTAATTTCATAATTGGGTTAATCTTTAGTCATACATCTCAATCTTGAGATGGACAATTCAATTTGATTCTAGACATTTGTAAAAATCTATAAATAGGAGGCCTTACCACATCATTTCTAAGTCTTGATAATGTAAATTTATAATGTACAAATGATTTTAAAAGCTTCAATCAATTAGTGTTACCATGCCAAATTAATTCTAATCCAAGTCAAATCAAAAGCTAAAGGTGCCAAAGAGAGATGGAGGTGGCCAAGCTTCCATTGCCAAGGACTTCATGAGCACAAGCCAAGCAAGCCACCACTATAGAGGCATTTGGAGAATCCAAAGAAGGTGAAGGAATTCTTGTGTTTTATTCTTTAATTTTTAGTTGTTTTTATCATTTTTTTTGTTAACTAAGCTCTCTCTAGTGTCTAAGCCTAGAGATGTTATGCTAGTTAGAGTGTTTCTTTCATTTTATTTTCATTTTGAAACTAACACCGTACTAACCATCCTCTCTTGAGTAAAATTCTTAGATCACACTTTTTCTCTATTTTTTTTAATTGTCTTATTTAAATTGATTATATCCTATTGAGTATCACGTGTCAAATTAGAATACCAATCGATTTCAAATTCATTAGTTTCTAATTCTTCATTGATAACTTCAATAACTTGAGGAAGGTCTTCAAGATGATTATACCAATAAAAATGTATCAAATTAAAATCAATATCAACCTAATCTTCTTCTTCATTAACAATATGTTGAATAATAGGAAGTTTTTCACCTCTAAATACCATTAGCAAAGAAAATAGATTTTTTTTTTAAATCGTAGCAGAGTCACCAAATTTGTTGATGATAAAAATTATTTTGTCAATGAATCAACCCTTTTCCCTATCATGAAAGTCAAGTTGGAATCATACCAATCTAATCATAGGGGTTCTAAAGGTTCATTTAAGATTCTAAAGATGTGAAGGGGTTTTTATTATAAATTCTAGGAAAATAATCAATAAGTTATTTAAGTAACTTATTCCCTTATCACAATCAAAAATCTATTATAGAAATAAGAATCAGCTAAGAATAAGAAACTGTAAACTATTCTATTTGATAGAGAAAACCTATTAATTAGATAATGTCTTGAAGAATAAAAATATGATTCTAAATGTATATATGTATTCAAATTAACTTCATTATTTTGCAATGGTTTAAAGATGAACTGAAAGAGAGAAAGAAGATAAAATAAAATGACAAAGAAAGGAACATCAAAATAAAGATTAAAAAAAAACATAAACTAAAGATTCAAAAATTAAGATAAAACTAAAACTAAAACAATCTATTAGAATAAATAAAATTCAACAAACTAAAAATAATTTAAAACTAGTTTAACTAAAGGAAAAATAAACTATAAAATTGATTAGGAAAAATAAAGATAACAAAACTAATAGCAAAGTAACACTAGAATGAATTTAAAATTAAGAACTAAATTAAACAACCACTACTAGCTTATAAAGTAACAAAGATCTTAAGGAAACAACTTAAACTTTTAAAACATGACAATAAAAAAAAGCATCTAACAAGATAAAAGATCTAAAGAAAACTGGAATTCTATTATATTATAAAAGAGTTAATTATTTACAAAAGAGTTGTGAGTCTCAAAATGAGAGTCATCTTAGCATAAAGGATAAATTTTAAATAAAAAATTTAACAATCTTTCATTACAAAACTTGAAAGGGCAACTAAGCAATTGAATAGATCAATAAAGTATCACGGAAAGGTGAAATGATCATCATTTTTAAGTTGAATACTTGAAATTTTCTCATATAACTATAAATAATAGTCATCAAAAGATATTAGACTTAAAAAAATTTAGATAATCAATGATAGATGACAAATATAACTAAATATACCTATGTTGCATAAGTGATTACTCAACCATCAGATAAAGTACCATTCAGTCTATCTACAAAAGTTGTACCATCCCAGAGAAATTGCATAGAAAGAAGAGATAAATGATTGATTTTTAAAAAATATTTCAGTCTCCAATACCTATTGAGTTTTTATCTTCAAATGAATACTTGATCTCCTTTTAATATCTTCAACTTTAGTTATGAAATAAGTTATAACTAATTTTAGTTAGTTATTAGTTATTGTTAACTAATTAACTTTAATAAATTTAATTAAATAAATAAATATATGTGAGGATAAATTAATTAAAACTTTTAATGTCTTGATTTGACCAAGATATCGAATTAAATAGACTAAGTACTAACCCTAATGGGTGGGGACCCAAATTAATAAATAATATAGTAGGATACATAATAATCATAAAATAATAAATCAAAATTTGATGAAGCCCACTTATGTTTAAATCATATCGCATTTAAATTAAACTTAAGCATATATAACCATACCAAACTCTAAATTATTGATTATACCAGATCCCTCAAAATTATCAAAATGGAAGTACCATACTGAAATATCAAACTATATGAAAAGTTTAGTACTAAAATAGAAATTATCCCTTAGATGATCAGTAATCATCTAAGTCAAATAAAACTTTAATTACTGGTTTGTCTTACTGATTAAGATAAACATTATATTCCATTTTTGTAGCAAGAAAAGGTAGTAATTTGGTCCCTATATCAAATGTATCATCATCAATTTCTAACTTAACCCTCTTAATCCTTTTGATTTCACTGGATGCTTTAGGTTTAGCTCTTTTCATGACAAAACTTTTTTCAACATCTTGATTTAGAACATCTATAGTTTTCCTTCTATTAACATATCCTTGACCTCCTAGATTCAACCTTTTAGACCTCAAAAGGGGTTCACTATGGTCTCCTAACAAACTTAACCTCCTACACTTTCCACTAAGATTTTCATTAGATAGAGTAGATGTGTCTAAAAGAATGGTAACTTTCCTAAGATCCTTGGCATGAGTTATTTCTTTGTCAAGCTGGTTTTTAGGCTAATTATTGCGAAGTTGGTTGGCTAAAATTGGTTGATAAATTGGTTCTCCTCTTAAAATAGGGGCTACAATTGTAAATAAGGATCATGCTTAGGATGACACTCAAGGGAATGATAAGAACTACCTTGGGATTGAGAACAAGCTCTAAATCTTTGACCTCAAAATTCTCTATGGTCTCTAAAACCACCATATCCCCTATAGATAGGAAAATTGTTAAGGACATTCCAAAAATTAGGGTCAGAAGCATCAAATTGAATAGACATCCTCATGCCCCTATAAAATATAAGCCCAAAATATTTAGTATAAAAACCAACCCTATTAGCACTTTTGCTATGACTTGACTGACCACCTCTATTCGACATCTATCCCCATCCTCCATCATTACTATTTTTAGTTGGTTGTTCCCATCTAGACATACTAAAAAAGAAATAATATGAAAGAAGTGCCAAATTTTAAAATTCTAGATGATGATTACAACATAATTATGAAAATATAATTCATTCACTGCATTTGAAACTCAACAATAATTTTCATGATTCAGATAAGAAAATCTAATTAAATTCAAAAATTTCAACCATTCGAGCACTTATGTATTCAATTTATACTCAACTATTTTAAATCTATAAATTAATCATATAATAGAGATTCAAACTACCCATCCTATGCTAAATATGTTTTAATATTTTAACTAGAATCTTGTTTTAAAAGTTAAATCCATTTATAAAACATATTAGCATATTAGCATAACAAACTAAATTTTGCCATCTCTATCCTTTCACAGTTGATTCAAACTACTAAAATTTAAAAACTTTCAAAAAAATTCATATTGAAACATCTCAAATCTCCAAATACTACAATCTTGCTAAATACCATAAACTATTTCTCGTTAATCACTGTATAAACCAAATTTTTCATGAGAAAATCATATAACTAATCAAACCCAATATACATAAAATTTTCACAACTTGATTAATTCTCAATATTGAATTTGCAACCAATTTGAAAAAAAAAATCATAAATTGAACATGTGATAAACTGATAAATAAAACCCTCAAAATGAAGATAATCGATGAAAAAAATGAGCCACTTTGCACCACTACCAATGAATCTCAAGCTAAAGTCATAAAAAAAATTCTTCTCAATGGCCAAAACTAAAATGACCACAAATTGTGAAGGGTTTCATATAATATCTTGATATGAGGATAAATCTAACCCTGTATGATAACTCCATCAAGGAACCCTTAAAATATGATTGAAATTTTCCTTTGAAAAGAATACAACTGACAATAAATGCATGTAACAATATTAGATTCATGCACACACAGATAATATCTAATCAACAAAATCATCAAATTGAAAGATACCTTCTTCATAAGATGCATGAAAAATATCCATGATAGGAACCTAAAACCCAAAGATAACTTCAAAAAAACTTATCAAACTTTGAAAATAATCATTCTATGCAAACTCTCAACTGCCTAGGGACCATGTTTTCATTTCACAGACCAAAATTTCATTCATATATTCACATACCAGGTACTTTTTTTAAAATTATTTCTAACTTCCCAAACTTAACTAGAGATCTAAACTCTAAGCTAAACAAAGACCTTTATTTTCATTAAATTTATACTTCTACAGGAGATGAAACTCACATACCTGGTCTTGAATCCAAAACCTTCTTCATATTTTGCATGTAAATCCTCTCTACAAATCAAATGGTGTTACACCAGAACCTCACTTCTACTCCAAGATTTATAAAAATGATACAATGAATGAATAAAATTGAATTTTTATTTTCCACCCTCTGAGTTGTAACTACTTGAGTTATGTGTTCTTTCTCTATTGGCTCATGTTTACCAATCATGCTTTTAGTGATTCCTCCAAAAACTTTGATGGCCTGACAAACTTAGCTACCTACTAATCTTCATGCTAAAACCTTTACCAATTCCTATGATTCAAGGTGGTCAATTGATAATCAATGCCAACTTGCCACCACATTCACCATAATCCTAAATTATAGAGAAACACTTATGGATATAGTTAATGTCAATGCCAACAATGCTTCATTGGGTCTAGGTCCACTAGGTGTGAACTTAGTCACCCTCTGTGTTATGTTAGAGCCTTAGAGTTATTATATTTCAAAAATCACTAATTAACCTAATCCCTCAAACAAACACTTTGAAACAATATATGTCCCTTATCCAACTCATGATAAAACAATTCAAAACTTAATACAATGTATTAACCATCATGACCTTCATAACAAGAATAAGATAGGCATAAATCACCTTAGCATACTTCATGAAAACTTAATCAAATGAAGGTGAATAAAATAACCCTGACAATGGTAACATATTCTCTAAAAGACCTTTCACCACCAAATACTTCTACTAATTATTTATTTGATTTTCCTTTGAATCTCTGGCAATTGACTTAGAATTATATTTAAATGACTATGCATTTGAGAAATCAAGTGAGAAAAATTATTTACAAGTTAAAAAATGAGTGTGATGGAACATCTAATTCATAACATCATCATCCATTCTATTTCCATAGATATTTAACTTAAAGTAATATTATAAACTAAATGATCTGATCAAAATGAACCTTGAAAACCATTTAAACTTCATAAATAATTGATACAAAAATAAATCAATTAATTGTGCACCACTGAACCATCAAATTCAAACTATGACATCCATTTATAAATGAATTGCAATACTACTTCAAATATATCATCTAAATGACCAAGACTGAGAAAAATAAGTCTACTATAATTATTAAATAGTATGAATCATATATGCATATTTTATTCATTTATCCATCATTCTTTTTGAAACCAATAAAACATAAATAAAATCATCAACTAATCATTACAATTTCATAATCAAATATGCACCTCTAATATTATCAATCAATAAGGTCCTCGACATAGTTTTAGGCTTTATGATAGAGTCATCACTATGGCAGAAGTATAGATTTGAGAAATTTAAGAGGGGTGTAGAAAATAAGTATAATAGGAATATTTTTATTCTCTAATGATTTGAGATACCTCAAAATGCTAAAAACATTCATAACATTTCAAAAATCTAAAAACATTTGTCCTATCTAAGCCTAGTCAATTATCCTCGATCCACCCTACTAGGGCATGGTCATTATTAGGATGCTTTATTTTGCTTTTATTTTCAAGCTTTCTATTTTTTTTAATTTTAAGTTGTTTGTATATATTTTTTATTTCTATTTATTTTTTTATTTTCTTTCCTTTTTGTTTCTTTGTGGTACTTTTTCCTTGACTTAGTATATGTGCGTTCATCGGGTGATTCCTCGAGCAAATTATTCTTGAGTCTATCCATATTCATACATTGACATTGTCATCATAGTTTTTATGATTGGTGAATTATTTTTAAGTGTTTATTGGATTGAGTGTCAGTCATTATGTATATTTTGGATAATTTTTCATGGTTTTCTATCATGATGCCTATCGTCACATGCTACAACAAAAATCAGCTTCAAGAAGGTCTACAATCAATAGAATCATAGAAGTTTTTCCATGGTACCTTGAAAAAATCCTTCCATCCTACCCTTGATCAAAACAACCCATTGACCATTATAATTGTATCATTTTTTAATAAATATGAGCATCTCCTCATTGGCATGTATAATTAAATCATTTCTAATGATCAATCTCATTCTTCTATCCATCTCTTTCATCACTTTGCATCTTCATATGCCTAGTTTTTTATGGTTTATGTAGTCATTAGACCATCACATCTATATTTTCACCTACTCATATTTTATCTATATTTCAAGTTATATCCTTGAGTTATGCTTGTTAATCAACCCTAACTGGGGCACAATCATATTTATCCAATCTGGGTCCTCTTAATGATTATAACTACCTATGGGCAAATCATTATTTTAACTTTTATTCTTGATTATAACTACATTTGGGCAAATTGGTACTTTTAAAAATCAATGCATGTAAGCATTTTCTCATTTGAATTACTCTCAACCATGGGTTAATTCCATCTTTTTTCTTGTTTCTTTTTGAGGTACCATCCATCAACAAATGTGATGACCACTCCCTCGAGGGGGCAACATCCTAAGATTCCCACATACCATTTGGAGCTTTGTTATTCAACCATCATCTTTCTTTTGGCATACAAGCTATTTCTCATAATTTGAGTAGACATTGTTATGCCTATGTTTTGCAACATCTTCCCAAATAAGGGCAAACTGTAGACACCTAAAATTGGCTACTGATGACCTCTAACTAGGATTTTGAATAATTTATACTGTAGTGCATAATTTGGCTTTAAAACATTAAAAGATTTAAAACTAATATATTTAAGTGCTGATTTTGGCTAGGGTATACCTAAATAGGGAAATGCAATTTATGGGCCAGTTAACTTTGATCATATCATTTCAAGTCAAAATGCTAATTTTACACCTAGATGCTCTAGATTGATCTTTTCTATCAAATCTCTTGCACAAGACACGTGCCTTTATTATTTTGTGTTGACAACATCCTAAATGCAATAATGGATCCACCACATCTGACATCAACTTCAAATTCTAATCCAATTAATTTTAGGCCAATAATAGGACATTCTGACCAATTTGAGTAATTTGTGCATAAAGAGCTAAGGTTTGTATCAAAGTGCTTAATCATGCTTAAGAGCTAATTAAACCAAATCATGAGCCTAATTAATAATTCCATGGAAATTGTTGAATAATTTTTTTCTAGGAATGAATATTGAATATTTGCATCATCAAGTGACATTATTTCTTAGGAAGACATCCTTAGGCCATAAATGCATAAAATATCAAAGTTAACCCCTCCCATGCCTCATTAAGACCCTCCATGTCGAATTAATGCCTCTTTATCCCAAATATTGATGAGCCTATTTATAAATTTTAATTACATTATTGAATTAATCCTTATCCACACATCTCTATCTTGAGATGGATGGTTCAGGTTGATTCTAACCATTTTGCAAAATCTATAAATAGGAGGTCTTGCCAATTGAATTTCAAAGCTCTCATATGCCAAAGTTATAATGTTGAATTGATTACAAATCTTCATGAAAATTAGTGTTATAATGCCCAAATATTGAGCCAGGCTAAGCCAAAGCCAAAGCCAAACATGGTGCCAAATAGAGATGGAGGTAGCCACACTCCATTGATGCAGACTTCATGAGCACAAAATGAGCAAGCCACTATAACAAACATTTTGGAGCATCCAAGGAAGGTGAAGGAAGGTCTTTCTTTCATGTTTTAGTTGTGTTTTCCATTTTTGTCTTATTAACTAATCTCCCCCTTTGAGATAGGCTTAGGGTGTTAGTTTAGTGTGTTTTTGTCAGTTTGTTTTCATTTTGGAACTAACACAATACTAACTAATTCTCTTTTGAGTCAAATTCCTAGTCTACACATGTTATGAATATCAGATATAGAAAGCCAAAAATGGAATTGAAAGCAAAAAAAACAATCCAAAAATTTCTATCTCATCATTGAACCCATACTTTGATCAAATAGCAAATTGGGGAAGGGAAAATATCCTCCAATCTTTATGGATCCTCCAACCTCCAGTTGGCCATGTCTAGCTTGTTAGATCCTTAGGGACCTGTAAATACCAAAATGTAACACCATCATCACTGACAATACAAGTAGTGAGACACATCATTATGATCTTTTTTATGTATACAACATATTTTTACTATTTGAAAAAAAATTGGGGTGTCAGCTTTCACCAAAAATGCACTAGATTTCATTACAATACATATTTTATTCAAAACATGTAGAAAACATATTTACACATATCAAAATAAAATATTGCTTGCATTGATGCTCTTATAAATTCATTTTCATGAAAAGAAAGTGGTCATATGAAGAATTTGGCCTCTATATGTAGAAGATATGATAGTTTGAAATTTTGCTTTATCAGGTTAGGTAGACCCCCACCTCAATGCTAATTCAAAAAATTTAACTAATTTATGGGGATTAAAAAATCATAACAAGACATGATAGAACCTTCTTTGTTTATACTTGTTGAAAATTTATCTGAATCTAGTTTCCAAAAAGGTAACTTTGATAAAATAATATGATAGTGTGTTCAAGATATGGTAAAAATGGTCACAACAGGTGAAAATTTTCTTTTTTTTTCACAATTAATTCAAATAACCCCATTGCAAAAAATAATTTTGGCACTTTTGAGGGTTGACCCTTGGCCTCCATTTTTTCAAATGTATAATATAATTATTCTATCCACCTCTCCTTCAATTTCATTGAAAATACAATTAGATAATATTTTATACACACTTTATTTTGTGGATGTGAAAAATAAAAAAAATTAGGGTAATCTTTTAAATATTTTTCACCATGTAAAAATTATATATTTTCACTTACTAGGAATAAAACATTGCTCTCTTAGTGGATCCCACTAGTAGAATGAATCAAATTATAAGTTAGGCAACTTTAATATATGCATTTATGTTATTTTATACCTATTGAGATGACATGTTTCTTTTTTGGAATGCCAAAGTGTAGTAGTGGTGGTCATACAAATACCCATAACTCCTGGAAATGGATCTAGAATGCTTAAGAAACCATTTAAACTACCATTTGATCTAAGAAAAAACCATCTAATGCTATTTTACCCTGTAAAAGATTGAAAATTTGAATTTTTGATAACTATTACTCATTTATGGTGCCATATGGGTTGTACAGGTGCTAGAACAGGATTGGAGGATGTATTGGTTAATTGTTCAGAGGTTTGAACCAACAAAACTTAATCAAAGACATTGAAATGCATACAAAGACTTGTTGGAACCATTCAAAACAATTTTTTTGAATTTTGTTCAATATTTTCTTTCCAATGGCTATACTATCACAATTATGGGACTTACAAATTAGACTTCTATATGTTTTTGGCCATACAAATTCATTATGATGGCATAAATTTTCTCAAAATTCCTTTGAATTCAAACATACAACATACATCTATAGAAAAATTTCAACAGTATACAATTTTTTTAGGTAGAGTTTTGGGCCATACAGAGTTCTACAAAAAATAAAAAATAAATTTTGCACTAAAAAAATACCTTTTTTAATGCGTTTATCTCTCCTCATCCAACCATGGTTTCCAATATTCAACCTTTATCTTTGAGAAACTAGGCTCTAATACCATTATTAGGATAATTTATACACAGGTAAGAAAAATTCTACATTGCAAACTATGTGAATATTATTTAGGGATTCTAACTTATTTGTTTTTATACAATGAATGTATTTTAAAGGTCATTCGGGTAAGTTACCAAGGGTAAATACCCAATGGGTTAAGCCACTCGTACACTAACTAACAAGAAAATAAATTAACACATCATTTTCTAACTATACTAACTATGGGGGTGTCACATAAAGTGATGCATTCCCCGAACAATAAATATTTTTAATCTAAGCAAAATAAACACACTCAGATCAAATATCCAACAAAAAAAAACTACATAACTATGTCAAACTACTTGACCTAGTTTGATGTAGGGCTACAATGTTATAGACTACAAACTTGTGAAAAATAATACTGGAAATGAAAGGATGAAATGATAGAGAAAGAATGAATTTTGATGGGCTTGAAGATGCTTATATTTTAAATTTTATGTTATGATGCTCAAGTAGTGATTCAAATATTATGTCAATAGAGTTGATTGGCTTGATGGATTTTGTAAAACATGTGTACTTGAAAAAAGTTGCAAACAAAGTCAACTGGCTTGACTATGTTTGCAGACCTATATGTTAAAAAGAAAGAATTTCCAATAGAGATGAATAGTTTGACTATGTATGCATTCTTGTAATTGAACAAGAAGATTGTGTTGATTTGATCAATCTAGTCAATAGTATTTGGAGAAGACCTACATAGAATAGAGTCATTTTGTGGCAACTGTGTGTTAAACCTACACATAGACTATTAGAACTATACTGACAGGTTTGATACACTACTATAAAAATATAAATATATAATATGATAATAAAATGAATACGTGAAATAAAACTTACAAATTTTTGATTCACATCGAGTTCACCAAAATGTATACAAATAAAAATCTAGTTGATCTATTAATAAATGTAGTTGAACATAGTCAACATGTTCGATTGTGTTCTTCAAGATCTTGTTTCTATAGAATAGTATCAACTCAATTGAATTTGCTCTATATTGTTTACATAAAAAATCACCAGAACTAATTATATACTCTTCACAATCAAGAAATGAACCTCTTTTTACCAGTAATTAATTCACTTTTCCTTTAGTTGCTTGTATGCTTAGAGTAACAAACCTATATTAATTATGTGGTTTTTCAAATTACCAATTTAGTCACACTATTTTTATCTTTTTCACACACTTCCAAATCACTTAAACACTTAAAAACATTAAAAATTTATCTTTCCAAAGCCTACCTAATTAGATTTTATCACCAAGGGGAAAGTTGACTTGGTTTTCTGGCCAAGTATAAACACATGGTTGATGGTATATATTAGCAAAGAACCTGACACCCTTATCATTATAGAATTGTGAAATGAGGGGTTAGGCCCTAATACCAATCTAGTTTCATCACCAATATAGATCCCTTTCATCCTAAACTTCTTAAAACCATCCTTATACTACTTTCAAATTCTTCATTATATCTAACTTCCCACTCACATTAAAATTAAACTTTTTTATAACTTAATAACACTTATTAATGACCAATTAGTTAGCATTTACTTTTAAGTTGTTTCTTTCTATTTGATCATTATAATTTGTATTTAAAATTTTCATTAGCCAACATTGGTGCAATATTTGTGTTGTGTGCTCCAATTGAATCAGTTACATTGATCCAATTACTTGTGTGCTTATATTTATTTAATAAGATATTATTTTTTACAACCTTTCTTTGTTTTTAGAACATTGTCATCCCTGTTGACATAGTATATTATAGGCTATTCATCATAGCTGCCTTTACTATATAATTGACCTATCCAACTATGTTTCTTTATCTTTATGTTCATTCCCTATCTAATAAATACACAATTAATCTATTTGATTGTGTCTTCTTATTTCTTAGCATTTTCCTTGTTCTTCAGTAAACAGTTGACCTATATGAATGTGTTATCGTATTCTCTTATTTTGTTCCCTATTCAACAATACACAATCGACTAGTTTGATTATGTACCCTCTTTTTTGAATTTTATTTTCATCACCTCTTTAACATTTTTTTCTCATCATGAATTTATTTTTTGAGGCTATACATAATTGAATAAAACAAACATGATAAGTCTTATCCATCCTAATATGTTTCCCCAAAAATATCTTGTAGCTTCCACTTTAAATGAAAATAATGTGCATGTTGCCACTCACACTACCAATTATGGGACTCCTCATTCATCATCAAGTCATAATCCTCTATTCTCTTTAGAAGATAAGATTGAATTAGAGTACACACCCAAAATTATCTTCTTCATTAACTAATTTCCTCAACATAGAGGAAAGGACCCTTCAACCATCTATAATTTTATGATAGGTGTTAAAGTAGAAGAACCTATTTCACCTTCACATTATCTCATGGATTTGGGGGTGACACTTTATTTGATTCTCAAACTTTCCCTTTTATTTTGACTCCATCCCACACCATGACCTCTTATTCTATGACCTCTTAAGCCTCCATAACAAGTATCTCCACTAACATCATAGGTCTAACATCTAGTGGACCTTTTCTAAAGACCTTCCTCCTTAATCAGGCCACTATTGCATCCTTTTGTACCAATGTTAATCATGATACTAGTGCTTATTTTTCTTCCAATGCTAATCATTCTACTAGTGCATCTTTTATTACACATTCTAATCATGCTACTAGTGTTTCCTTTTCTACCAATGCTTCACATTCCATACACACTATTCAAAATACTAACCAAACTAATCAACTTTTATTGTAAAAACTTGATCAAATAAACACTTTTCAAACAAATAACATAAATAAAATGATGTAGATGCAAAATCATCTCATTCACCATCAAAATCAACCCCAATAGCTTTCATAAGGAGCATAGAATCTAAATTCCCCCCACCCCCTAGGGATTCCCATGGTAACCACATTCCTCAACCACCCCTCATTAATAAAATGATCAAACATCTCCAAAATGAACCTCTAGTACCTCAAATTGCTAATATTTACATAGGAGGTATCACACCTACCATCAGTTATAACAAATCCACTGGTCCCACATTACATTTAAAAACATTTGGTAATCTCTATAAATATTGGATAAAACTTAATACCTTTGTTTCTACCAAGATATTAGCTAAAACACTCACTATAGATGCTTTAGATTTGTACAATCAACTAAAATCCCATTTTATCACTAGTTTGGAAGATCTGGTTAACTTCCTAGTATAAAAGTTTCAAACTAGTGGTCTCCATGAGAATACCTTAGCCCACTTCATAAATTGTAAGAAAATTTAAATCAAAATGTCACAAGCTTTCATCAAATGTTGGAAAAAAATTCTAATAAATGTGAGCATAATATGGCAAACAATAATCTCTTTCATCTATTCACTAATGCTATCTACCCCAAGTCAAAAAATTGGGTTAGGACTCTCTTCAATAACTTTGAAATAATCCCTCGACAAATATAAGCACCAAGATTTCTTCATGCACCAATTTGAACCATCCCAACTTCCCATCGTCACTCGTATTCTCATTAAAAATAAAAACCATCATGCTACCAATAATGGTGTCATCGATACTTATGACACTATTCATAATATTCAAGCCATCACTCCTAAAAACATTGTGGACATTGTTCCCCCTCCAAACAATATTCCTAATCCTACATTTTCCCAATCAAATAACATTAATGTCCATAAACCATTATCTTTAACTGAGATTTAAAAGCATCTTCTAAGGCCTATATCATGATATCTTGACCCCACTCATCTTATGAAATCATGGTATGATCCAAATATTTTTTTTTGGTTTAATGCAAGTCAGGACCATTCTCATGAGACTTGTAGATAATTATGTAATCTAGCTATGGATTTTTTTCTTAGACCAAACTTTGATCATGAATCACTCATTCACAAGCACTAACAAGCATATGATTTAAACTTCAAATCTCATGAAACACAAAATAAAAATCAAGATTTAAACCAATTTAATGCTCATCTGAATATATAAAAAGATACTCTCCTTAATCATCAAAATGGCAATGACAAGTCTACTCCTTCCATAAATAATGTTAATAGTCTTATAGACCTCACCAATGAAGAATATGTGGTAAATATGACTAGCATGCAAAGGGTAGTTGCTTTTATTGATTCTAATCAAGCATACATGCACTAAAACTCCCAAAAATTCCACGTAATTCAATATTTTTCCCCATCTTATCTCATAGAGTTAGGACAAGAGGACCTTATACCTTTACAAGAAGAACTTATAACATCACAATTGGATAATACCTCTCACACTATCTCTACTATTCCCCCAACATCTACACACATTAACACCATTCCTCAACTTTCCAATAGTCTTTATTTAATGTAATCACAAGAACCTATTGGTAATTTAGCCTACTAAGGCTAAATTCCAATCGCTATAACCCAAAAAATGTGGTGATAACCATCCTAGCATACTAATGGTGATTTCCTACATGGTCATGTCATTATTGGTCCCATTGAGAGTCTTTGAGCCTTGTTAGGAGTGTCATGATTATTCATAGATTATGCTTATGAATTCATGTGTCATTAATGTCTTGAGTCTATTCAGTGAGGTGAAAGTGGTTATAGTGATCTTGGAGTGAGAAATGATGGTGTCAATATGTCTCATGAATGTCTAGTGGTGTTTTGATGTCATTATTCAAAGTTTTGTCATTCAAGTAGTTTCAAGTTGTCATAAACACCCCTTAAGTCATCAATCACCTCATATAGGCCTATATACTTTATAAAACCTAAAATAAATGGAAGTGTTTTAATGTAAATTTCATTATAAAATGTCTTGAAGATTTCCCAATTCAATCTCTAGTCATGACTCATGCATTTCATATCTTTAAAGACCCCTTTTGAAGTCCATAGACACCTCCCCACTACCCAAGTGGACCCCATACATGAAAACTATGTCTCTCCTAATTTCCCCTACCATATATTATTTTTAAAAGGTCATTTAACTCATGTTCCATCTCATTTAATCATATAATGGTGAGTCAAAGCTAGAAACATGGAGAAAATAGTGTAAAAAGAGAGTTTTCATGTGTTTTATGTAGATATACAAACTTATGCAGACTTTTATGTATAGAAGAGGATCATGGGTTGCATGTGGACTATGTTAGGTGTTTTGGTTAAGTTTCATATAATGAGGATTCAATACAAACTCAAAACCATCCCTAAAACACCACCAAGCTCTTTTGTATCCCAAGATAGCCCTTCAAGTTTGCAGATGGTATAAATTGTAGAGAGAATATCATGATCTAAAACATTGGGGAAATGGAGAGGGTATATTTACCTTATAATCCATGTAATTTTTCTACAATTTAATGGTTTATACTTTATGAACATTTTCTAACATCCTAGACACTCCATTAGGCTTATTCATTTGTGCAAGGAGTAGAAATGACATCAATTTTGAGAAGTTTTTTTTATAACCACTAATTTATTTATGTTATATATATACTAATATCTCATATCCATCATCCTTAACCCATTTTTAACACATTTGGATGGTGGGATCAATTAAAACATCATGTTTTCTTTATCTTATAGACTATAGTTTGGTTTCTCATGGTTGACAGGAACTTTTGGTGCATAGATATGGAAGGGTTGGTATTTTAAAGTTGTATCATGATTTCATTGAGTTATTTTATACCTCTTATACCTTCCCAATCATTTATATAAGTCACCATAAGGCCAAGAATCCCTTTAAGCCTTACTTTATTGTGACTGTGATGAGTGATGTGTGACCTTCTTGGCATGAAGAAAATAGGGTTATTGTAGAAGTTCCTTAAGTTATTTTAAAATACACATCAATCACGTGTTTTAATAATACTATTCCATATAACCCTCACTACCTATCACTCACTCCCCTCTTCTTATACCACTCTCATTCCCAATTCTTGTCAAACAAATTTTATAACTACTTACATGCCTTGTGCAAGCTAAGATAAAGACATTGGTTGTTAGGATGGGGTGAAAGAGGTTGAGATATATTAGAGAAGAGTAAAAAAATCCTATAGAGATGAATTTAAATATTGGTATATAGTGCCCATCAATAATCACACATTAGACTCACTCAAAGAAAAGGCTAGACCAGTTAAAGGCCTCAAGGAGCATATACAAGGTTACAATGTTGAAGTGGAAAAAGTATTGATGGTGAAGAATTTTTGAAGAAGATTAGAGGGTAAAAATAGAAACATGGGCCTTTATAATAATGACCCATTTAAAATAATCATAAAATCACTCATCAAATAGGGTATACATAGTCAAGAAACTTACAAAAACCACATACATATTGTTTATTAGAAACTTGGTAGATTTGATGCATAAGTCATCTTGTTTCCAAGGATATGAGGTGTTACAAGGTTAAAAATATGCATGAAGAGGATGATTGGTGTTATCAAAGTTTATATAAAGTGTTCATGTAGGTATTATTTTTATATCTCACCTTCTTCATACAGTCTGGATATGCTAAGCAAGCAGGGTTTTGAGCAAGGAGGATTAAGTCATGAAACCCTGTTAAGGAATGAAAGAACATGAATAAAGATAGAGTTTACATGTTTTTGTCTTAAAAATATTAGTGTTTCCATACAATTATTTTATCCTTTTAGATGATAAAATAACCTAATATCTGATCAGGTCTTTTAGGTCTAAAGATAGATAAACAAGTTTATGCAGGCAGTCATAAAAAAACAAGGTAACCAATAAGGTGTATAGTTTATTGGAGTTTCCAAAGTGTTTGTATTAATGAAAGAATAATTTTGAAATTATATCTCCACCAATTTTGTTATTCAAGGTACTATGAAAGGGTTTGTCTATGTCAATAGCTCCAGCAGACCCAGTCTAGAGAGAGGTAGGGTCTTGGATTAACATGTGAGAGTTGACTGATGGAATATGCTTGGTGAAGGGATTTCATAAATTTAAGGAGACATTTTAATTATATATTAAATTTAAAAACTCCTTTGGTTATTTTATTCATCAAATGAAACTAAGAGCTTAATAGTTTACCCCTCTTAAGATCTAAACTAGGTAGCTAAAGGTTTATGTACATGAATTAAGGCATCTACACAGTCATAGGGATATATAGAGGTCTGATGAAGGTAGGATGGTTAATAATTATTATTGTAAGATTAGAAATAGGGGTATATTTTCCTTATGAATGATTCTCAAGCTCTTCATTGAATCGGTTTAACCTTAGAGAAGGCAAAGAACCTATTAGGCCTAAACTAGACCTAATATACACATAAACAAGTATGTAGCTAGAAATTAGAGTTTTATGAATATTATGAATATATTTATAATTTTAAGACACCTGATAATTTTAATGAGGAATATTTATTCAGGGTCTTAGGTGATAAAACCTAGGTTCAAGAAGTAAATATCCTAAATGGCCTAAACTAGGCCTAATGTAAGCCTAATAGACCTGTATATGCAGGTTTAGGGATGATGCATACTGTGTGATTATTAAGAGAGTGGAAATAGCTAAAAAATTAAGTGATAAATCTATATAAATTCTTTAAATTAATTATAATCTCAATTGAGATAGGAAAGGGCACTAAAACCATCCCAAGGGTTACATAAGATTGATTGTAAACAAACCTTAAGGTTATTATATGGAAGTGTGTAAGGAGTAGAGTTGATAAACACATAAATCATAAGGGTATTTTCCACTCTAAGGTTATTATATAGGAATTAAAACCTATATAATTATATAGTGGAGAGGGAAAGGCATATTCAAGCCTTAAATCATTGTCCCAGACATTCAGACTAACACAACCATCTACATGATATCTTATGAAATAATGAAGACATGAGGGATTTCGCGTAGATATAATAGTTGTATAAGGTTGATAATAGGTGTAAAAATATATATTATTTTGGTTTTGTAGTCTTAAATCATATGCAGGTCATTCAAACCTCCAAAACTTAGTTGAATCCAATTAGGCATAAAAGCTTGTTTTAGGCCTAGAAAGCCAACATCACCATGGGAGTATGCCTAGAACTTCCTAAGAAATTTTGACACCATGAAAATATATAAGGGGATGATTTAGGTACTAATAATATGTTTTAATTAGATAAAATCAACATTAAGGTCAATTTGGGTCTCAAGAACCATCTCAAATTCCATAATGTACATAGTCAATTCGAGTTGTCATTTCAATGCTTAGATCTCTCACCATAAATAGACTCAGGGAAAATTATATTATCAAGAGTTAGGAATACCAATACACTTGATATCCATGATAGAAATATTTTTTTAGGGGCTTACCTTTATGAACAAAATCTAATAAAATAAGCATGTCTAGACTACCTGCAAAAGACTACTAGCACATTTCCTTACCTTCATATATTGACACATATTTTTCATGGGAAATCAAGATATTCAAGAAATTTGAAGGGGTATATGGACTAAATATCCATAATAAAAATTTCTAGTTTGTAGATCTATACTTTATGAACTATCATTAAGATAGTGAACCTCTAAAACCCTCGTTAAACCCTATTATAGACCAATCTTGAGAAAATTGGAGATTTTTACAACTTAACACTCATGAATGGTCTGATAAAAACTTAAACCATAAATAGAACTCAGAGGATCCCCTGACCATGGTACTTATCTATATGGACACTATATGGATTGGGTAAAAAACTATACTTTTTTAGGGATTTAGGTAAAGAACAAGGTGTAGAACTATTTGGTATGATTCCAACCTTGGAGGAGGAGTTTTGACACTTGTTTCACCTTCTTATGACACTATACTCTCAAATATTTTCCTATAAATACCTATGTAAGCTTATTTTATACAGTCAGTCTAAAAAAATAAAAGACAGGGTGACCTAGTCAACTAGTGTTACAAAATTGTAGGTGTCTCTTACTCAAAAGGGATTATGGTATGGTGTAATGTGTTTATTCAAGTATGAAACTCATTTATTTATAGGTTTATAATATTTAAATTAGACCTTCATGGATTCCAAACACTAATAGTCAAGATACTAGGCCTAATTGGCTTATTTGGCCTACTTGGTCAATAAAAAAGTTGAAGGTTGGCATAGAGTGTTGATGAAGTGGTTTATTAAAAATTAATTAAACCTAGTAAATAACTACATTGAGGGATTCAAGTGCACATTTCATGGCCATAATGGAGAGAGAAGGTGGTTTCTTGACCTAGTCAATATGCTTAAAGGGAGTATGGACTACTTCATGCTTTATGATATCTTAATTGCATCTTATTCAATTATAACTACCAAGAGGATGAGTTATTTAAATAAAAAATGCCATAAAATTATTCAAGATGAGGTTGAATAGGTCAACCATATCCTATGATACCCCACTTAATGCATAAGGGATCATTCAAAGACAATCAAGAATACCAATGCATGGAAAGGGTGTATGGCATGACTATTATAACTAATGTAACTATTATATGAGTTAATGATATTCATTTATGACATTTTTATTCTCTCCTTCATTCCATTATCTCCCTTTCTCTCTTCCATTTATACTATATATTAAGGCCTTAAGGCCTTAATTTGTATCCCTCTCCCAAGTATGAGGAAACACTACCTGGTCTTGTACTTATAAACCTATTTAGACTGATAAATAAACTATCGTATCTCTTTCATGGTTATATTTAGTGTGTTTATAATAGTTTATATTTTCATATGTGATGAATATATCTCCTTTATAGGTCCTTTTCACCTAGATGTCAATAGAATGTCTTATGCAGGTTATGTGGTGTATAGAAGTGTTGGTGATGGGGTTTGAAGTGTGACCTAACTGGTAAGAGTCTCATAGTAAACCTTCTTATCATGACCTTTACATTCTATTCACCTAATATATCTTCCACTTGAAACATTTTTACATAGGGACTTATCAAGATTATTATTTAGTTGCTTGTTAGACCACTAGTGTTGTTAGGAGTTCTAATTGAGTGGATAGATAAATCATATAAGTGCATCACCATCCCTTAGATTATATTTACCTTATTTAATTTCTATCCCTTTTCACTCCAATAGTAGTTGGTTTTATTGAATTGAGCTAAACAAATACACCAAGGGAGTTATCCCCATAATATAGAGGTTTTGTCTAGCTATAGGTAACCTAAAACCTGTAGACTTATCCAATGTTAGTCCAAGTTTGAAGAAGTAAATAACTTATTTCAAAGGGTGTAACTTGGGTTAGTAACAATAACCAAATCAAATATCCCACCATATAAATATAATCAACCTATTTTTTCTCAAACTAAGCCAACTACAACTTACCAACATAAGTTTGAATGTACTTTTAGTCCTTTTTCCAAATAGCTCCTATAACATCATCTGCCTCTATCTATCAATCCCCCCATAGTTTATGATGAATGGGATTGCATATCATAAATTCATCATCTCCCATCTCAAATACCTTTCCTATAATTAATATGAACCTCCCCCATCATCACAACCATCTAATGCAATTATTATTTGAAATGAACATCCCTCATCCTCCCTCAGCGGGATGTGAAGCTACCTTTTCTAGATCTAAATATAGTATACTACAACAATACAAAGAGATGTTTATACATGTTGATGAAACAATGGAAAATTTTATTTCCCTTAATTTTCCTATCACTTTCATGATTATAGATGAGATTTTTCTCCACACAGATGATCCTCCACTATTTATTAGCATCCAAATCGGTGATATCCAAGTTATGTGTGCTTTAATTGATGAAGGTTTTTTTACTTGTGTCGCCTCCCTCAATTTAATTAAGACTCATTAATATTCTTGAGTACAACATCAAGTCCACATGAAATACATGTCAAGGTTATGATAAGAAGGAAAATGCCTCCTTTAGGTTGTATTTGGCTTTTTATTACCATCCCTCCTATCACCATTCATGTGAAAGTTATGATATTTAAATTTCCCCTTTCTTATAACATCTTTCTTGGTAGACCTTAATCTCATTGTATGAGGGTTGTTGCCTCACCTACCTACCAATGCATCAAATTTCCCCATAATGGTGTTATTTACAAGATTCAAGGAGATACAAACCCTTGAAATTTCAAACAATTTCGAAATTTGTGGTGTCTTTAAAATTCCTACCCTTTAACCCTTGCCTAGTATATAATTCAGGTAATCTCAACATTTCAATTATCTTATCAATTATACTTGAGTTTATAATGGTCACCTTAAACTCATTGGGAACATACCACCTAACCTCCTTGATTATGATCATGATGAGCTAGATGGGATCAGCCTCAAGAAAAAATTTAGATCTATCCCATCATCTCATAGCCCAATTTCCACCATCCTTGAAGCCTCTCTCCCATCATCCTCCTATCAATGATATACCTTTGGTCTTAACCAATAATAGGCATTATATTCATCATGTGACTTCTAAAAAAATATCATACCTACATGTACCATCAACCTACATACACCCTATTATGATGATGGTTATGCTTTAAATGATCTATGTATAGGAGGACTTGTCTTGGCTAGACATGCCTAGATTTTTTGATATCGTACTTCTTTATTTCAATCTTTCTATTTGTCTTATTATGTTCCTCATTTCATAGTGCCTAATTCTAGTATTTTATTTTATTTTTTAAGGTAGAGATGAAGTGACCACATGGTATACCTCTAGTTTTAGTATATCCTATTAGAAGTATGCTCATGGATCATGCCATATCTATCCTTACTATTTTTTTAGATACCAGGATCCTTCTAGTTTTCTTCCCCTAGAGATTATATCTACTACTCTTAAGCCTTTTATGTGCCCTTCCTCACCTTCAATTTATCCTAGTCTAGGCCCTACTCCCACTCTACCTTTAGCTAAGCCTCATCCTATATATTATTATGCTCTACCTTCAGATGTGCCCAACCTAGTCTCTACATTAGCCCTACCTTCCTTTGGTAATGACCTTCTTCCTTTGTCATAGCTTGGTCCCATGCTTGCTCAATGGGTCAATCAACCTTATTATGATATTCACAAATTTTTTGGCCATTAGACCAGAGACTACCAATTATATTAGCCTTTTTAGTATTTTGACTCTACCTCTTCCATTAGTAGACCCCCAAAGTCTACTAAAAAGTGCATCTATTGATTCCATGGCACAAATAATCATTCTTCCAACCATTATCAAAATCTTTGGAAATATATTGACACATTGCTTCCTACCCTTATTCATCCTAAAGATAAGGCTATACCTCCTCTCAAGTTATTACTATATCCCTAAATATGGGGAGGTATATTGTCTTTGGCACCACTGCAGTACCATCATATTGATTGTTTCTAAATTATTTAGTAACACCTTCATGATCACCTTCTGATGATTCATATGCCCATTATTCCTCCTTTCATAGGTCACCCACATCATAAGGCTCTTCCTTCTTCACATGTGATTTCTTCCCCACCCATGGTTATTTTTCCACTAGTGGTGCCACCTTTTCATCCCACAAATACCATTTCTATTCTAACATCTATTCCCCTCCTTGAGTATTCTATGCATTAGAGCCCTCATGAATATGATCCTTCATCTATGCATACATTTTTTGTTGAAGAGATGCAAAGAGAGTTATTTTCATAGCTTTCGCTAAGGATAGATGAAACTTAGGATACCATTAGGATCCATCTTCACAAAGATATTTTAGATATCATAAATAATATTTTTGGACAAATTTATCATAATTTGTGAACACAGCATGGTGTTATTTCACTTTATTCTTCATTATTATTTTGGATTGGACTTGTGATCCACTTTTACATATCTTATATCATTTTACTATGTTTTAAATATAGTTTCACTTATTTGTTTCATATGTATCTTTATATTATGCATTATGTGTTTTTTATGGTTTCATTTTCTTTCATCTTTTCTTATGGCTTATTTTTTTTCTTTCCATGACTGAATGCTTATATTTATGAGTTCATTTCTTTTCATAGATGTCTTTGTCTATCTTAATTATTTTTTCTACCTTATCTCAATAACTAAGATAATTATTATTAATACTTGCTTATGCAAACCTTGATCCCTTTAACAATCTTTATGTACCATGTGATTAGTTAGAAAACAATACATCTCATTGTAATCCTATTTTATTGATCTAATTTGGATCTCCCTTTATTTCCTTATCTCCTTTTCACATACTAAGCCTACATATAGTTTAAACTTGAGATAACATGATGGTTCATAGGTAATCCTAAGTGTTTAGTCAGTCATATCTTTAGATATTTAGCTTCCTTTAACCAAAGTCTAAAGCTCATTTGTATGTATCACTTCTATCACTCATGTTGGGTATTCCAAATATGCATGGAGGAAGAATCATAAAATCCATGAAATTTAAAAGATAAACTATTTAAACAAAAGGTAATGATATAAAAGGTAATATATAAATTTCAAAAGTAAAATCACACTAAAAGACGTGATTCATAATGCATCTCTTTTTTTAAATTGAATCTCAAACTCCATAGTTGGTCTCATGATAGAGTCAAGGTCCATTAAGGTGTGGTAGACTAGTATATTGAGAAAGGAGAATAACAACTCTTTTAGTGCTACCTAATTTTTCACACAAGTATCCAATCTAAAAAGTATACCGATGACTCTATAAGAGGTCCTAAGGAATGGAGAACATGTTGTGGGAAGGTAAGTTCATTTTACTTTTATTATTCATATAACTAGCATGAGTTGATCTTAATATCTAACTTATTTACTTATAGAGATTTTCACTTATTATGAATAGGTATCCTTTATATTTTGATGGTCACTAGACTCTTAGTGTCTTTCTTGTGTACATAATATGTCTAATTTTTTCCTAAGGTCTTCTCATAGATGCCTATGTCATGTTTTTACATTCCCTCTCTCATTTATAAAAATCTTAACATTTTCCCTTGAGAAATATTATTTTTTTAATTGATCATTCCCCCTAGTGTTTCCCTTTGTGAGTTCTAGTGTAACACCATGGATAAGACCAAGTTCTCCTCACAAATTATCATAATAAAAAACTCCCTTATTTCTATTCACCTCATTGGTGTTCCCCTTTTGAGTTGTAGTGTAAGACTATGGATAGGACCAGACCTTCCTCACAAATAACCACATTACAACCATGTTTTACAATCACTCTCATAAGTGTTTCCACTTCATTATTTTTCCCTTTGTGAGTTGCAGTGTAAGACCATGGTTAGGACCAAGCCTTCCTCACAAAATATTCTAATTCCTAGGTCACAATGAAATTACATGATTCAAATTTGAGATAAGAAGTGTTTGATTATGAGTTACACATTATTTACATGCTTCCCATCTTGATTTATTATATTTTATGCTTACTTCATTAATATTTCACTTTTATCTTCTAATTTTTTGATTTCATGTATGTTTACAACCATTTTATTAAAAAAAATCATACTTCCCAGCTTGAATTAGTGTGATCAATTTAATCTCATTTTATAGATTTGTATTTATTTTTATACATCCCAAGATGATTTAGTATGATTGATTGACTTAAAAAAAATTATTTATACCATTGGTTTTTCATGTGCCTTCAATTTTATTACAAAATTTTATACTTCCCAATGTGATATAGTGTGATTTTTATTTATTTTAACTTGGTGTAAATCTTTTACATGGTTTAAAAACATTTATTTCTTTATATCATCTCTAGTTTACTATATTTATGCATCTTTTGTTATTACAAATTTCCCATTATGATATAGTGTGTAGTACATATATTTTTGATTACTTGAACTTTTCTAAATTATTTTTGCCTTTTTATTTTTAAACATGCATGTGTATCACATAATGCTAGAAAATAAAACACTCGTCATATATTTATCGTAACATATACAACAAAATCTAATTACATGTATTATAAATAAATATATCAATGCATCCACATCCAAATCCATGTACAACTCATTAGATCAAAATGTAAAAATTTATATATATACGTGTTTTATACAAAATACAATAGCTCCAGATCTAAGGCTAGTCTCCATCATGTTTATCTTGTGCCCTAGCCATAAAACCCATTAATGCCTATGACGATTCCCTCTAAATAATATATTATAAAGTAGTCTGGGATCTTACTCCAATAACATATCCCTGTAGATTGGCCACCTAGGCCTATACATATCCTAGATGGATAGTGGTCACCATGTGCATGGATTTATCCTATGTTAGGTCCTACTAAGCTTGTGACTCTCCTAATCCAACCCCTACTAGTGGATTTATCCCATCACCACATGCTTATAACTACCTTGTAGCCTCTCCCACCAATATAAACTAGCCTACCTAGGTTGGAATAGATGGAACCAAAAGATCATCTAATGTGGTAAGGTCATATGGTACCAACATCCCATCCAAAATTTCATGGTGTGCATCCATAACTAGGGCTCCCCATTTGATCTCCTTTATCATAAAATCTATAAAACCAAAACCTAAAAGGTATTAAACCACATATATATCTTAAATCATTTATCTACCATATTCACAATGCAGTTAGTGTCCTATATCAAAAACTTAAATCAAAATTACAACATTTCTCACCAGTGATAGTATCACCAATCACAATCTACCCATTTATTCATTCATCAATCACCTCCTCTATCATCCACATCTACACCAATGCAAACCCAAAAGTCACCACTTGATCCGATCTTGATCCTCTCCTTAAGGGTACCTCTATGGACCAATTGTCCTAGAGTGGTTGATGGGTCCCCTTATGCAATACCTAGTATCTATGTCTCCTTACATTTATAGTACCTCTATATTTGATGAGGATGCAATGGTCATTGTTTTCTTTATTATGATGCTTATTGTGCCCCTACATCCACATCCATTAAATCTCCCCTTATTGGATCCATTACTACCTTATGTTCAATTAGCCCATGGTCTAACATGTCAAGGACTAATCACTGGTATCACCATAGATACCCCTATACCTCCCCTCTCTCTCATCTCTTTAGATTGTCATACCCAATAAGTATGCCCTATAATAGGGGCTATTAGATGGGAGAATCTCAACTATCTTAGTATGCATGCCACTAGATATGGCTCTATCCATGACATGTAGTGGCATGTGATCTATACCCATGTAAACCCTATAGTAATGATTGACCAACTAGACCATATGGTATCTATATGATTGTATAGATACTACATGATCTACCCTCATGTGATCATCTATAATGTTGACACATAGGGCATGTCCTACACTATATGGTCATATATCCATCACAAGACTCAAGGCAACCTATCATCAATTACATGGGGAAACTTAGTTGGAAAATATATGGAGAATCTCTCATATATCCATACGCTCATCAAAATCATTAGTCCCATGGTATTCTACACTTTGGACAATATCTCATACATATCATGCATGAGATAGACCTAGATGACAACCCCAAAATCACAAAACACTCCTTTCTCTAATATGGACTGGCACAAGGCTATCACATACATCAGAACCTTGTCATCTAACTTGTGACATAGCACTCATGTCATCATAAGTCCTATCACTACCTTTTGGATGTCCAAAATGGTTGAAATATAAGCATTGGACAAGATCACCCTCGACCTAGGGTGAATCCTATCTAAGCATGTAGCCCATTGGGCTAATGCTCATCTCTGATCATCATCCTCTAATGTATCATTAATCACTAGTGTCCTACTTATCGTAAAACCAAGTAATGCATAGACATCCTCCAGAGTGATATATACCTCAATGGTGTCCCCATCCATCTCCCACTAGAAAGTGTTGGTCAACTATTCTCATGATCTTGGGAACATGATGATGAGATCAATACTCAAAAGGATCCATCTCACCTCCATGATGCCACAAAAACCCAAGGTAACTAGTTGAGCTCTATCCATGTTTGTCAAATGATCTAGTAGATCTAGTAGCCATGATACATCTACCAAGTGCTAATATCTATGGCATCTCTAAAAAATATCAAACCAAAAAGTATGTATCAAATCTCTATGTCATAAATAATCATAATACATTCTTAAAATTTAATAAACTAACTACTTCATTATTTGGTTTCATTTAGTTTCTTATCTTTTCTGATTTATCTAAACAATCAGCCCATTTGATACTAAATCAACCCTATACCAATAATATTAAACATAATTGGCCCATTTGATACTAAATTAGCCCTTGTTTTTACAAATTAAATTAGTTTCTTTGATATTCAATTGGCCCTTCCTCAACTATAGCATACTACATTGACCCTTTGGTATAGAGTCAACCCTCTTTAATAAATTATATTGGCTACTTTATACCAACTACATCAGTTAGAAGCTACACAGTCAGCCATATTTTCATTTTAGACTAGATTTACCCACTACTATGTAATCAACCACCTTTAGCAATACTATGTCAACCCATTAATACATAATCATCCCCCTATTTTTTACTTGCCTTATGAACTAATTTGACAAGTGGACTTTATTCTTTCCATGTGGTGACTTTTTGATCATTTATCATAAATGCCTTAGTTATTTATTGGTTTGACTTCCTCCTACCCAATACCTCATTCTACCCCTAGTCTACCTAAAAATTTTCTAGGGTCAATTTTGGTGTCTATATTTTACTGACCACTTAATTTTCTATATCTAGCTCAATTTTAAATAAAATTATTCAAAAAAATTCAATTCATGTTTGCTTACTTGTGTTGCACTCATTGATACTGCCAGGCATCCTCCCCATCTTATTTGTCATTTTCTCACCATGGTTTATCTCTAGTTTCACACTGGGTCTCTCAGAGCTCTATTTTCTCACAATAGTAAAAATAACAAATGAATTATTTTTACCCTATTTATATTTATGATTCAAAATTATTTACCTATAAAATATTTACTACCAAATTTCATTTTTTAACTATATCTTTGTTTCTACTAGCTCTTTTTCTAAACCATAAGATGTTATATAATCTTGACATCATAGAAAATATTTTCACATATTACATGTATTTTTTGTAAAAAAATTGATTTTTTGCTAATTTTTATAGATTCAGCTAATGTTCTCGATATTAAACACCTTCACATCTTTTTCACTTAATTTCTTATCTATAACACTAAGGTAAGTAAAGGTAAGTGTTTTCTTTTAATTTTATCCTTTCATTTATCTTGTTTACTTCTTAATATAATTTATTTAGCTTCAACATTGTGTGTTACTATGTTCTTTTTCTAAAGCACCATTCCCTATTACACCTACATGACACATGATGAGCTTCAACTAGGGCATATGTATATACATAATAGTTTCAAACTTTATCAATTATTGATAGTTTCTCTCTTACAAGAACCTATCGAGTCTCAATCTCTCTAAGTGCATGCCTTAAAAGATGATATAAGAAAGAGGTGGGCAAATCATTGGTACTTCATAAGATTATTGTCCCCTTTACCACCACTTGTTATCTACATAACCTTCTTCTACACATTTTCCTAATCCTTGCCTCTTTTTTTCACACTCCCCTAATATTTTGCCACATTCATTATCCCCTTCCTAAGCCTAAAACCTTTTTTAATAGTTTACATTACACTGTCAGCTCCATCGACCTTGTATTCAAATTTATAAAATAATGTTACAAGTTTAGGCCAATTTTAGATGACCTAGACTGAGACCTAACTTTTTTTAGTAACTAACAATACATAATCATTTGCGTCAACCTTGTCTGCTAAACTTTTAGAAAGGTTTAATCTAGATTCAACTATATATACATATTTATTTCTATCATTTAGGAAGAAAAGAATAATATTATTATATTACACATCTGTTTATCCACCATTCTACTTGAAGAAAATAGTTTAGGGTTTCAATACTTTATTTAGAGATACAGATCTTATCTTGTGGAGAAGTATTTTAGATACATAGAGAAGTTATGTAGCCTAGAACTAACTTATCCTCATTATCCTTATATATCACAACAACCTCTTATGAATTACCTTGGCCAAGGAAGAGATTGCGGCTCGATAGGTTCATCTTCAAAGGTAAGTATTCCTAACTTTGTTCCTCCTTTGTAATAGTATATAAATTAGCATGTGTACTTCTCTTCCATGCATTAATATTTTCTATACATTGACATGAGTATAGATCTAATATGCATTTTTAATTTTTATGTTTATTACCTCCACTTTGTGCCATAATCTTTGGTGAGCACTAAATTAGATTTTACTTGTCATTTACTTTGTGAATATGAAAACATAGGACCTAGCTAGGGTTATTACATGGTGTTGCTTGACTAGAGGCTTTGGAATCATCTATAGTGATGTTATTATGGTAAGAGATCCCTTGGTTAGGTCTAGTGAATCTATCTTGATCATGACCCTAAATATTTAATGTATCAATAATCAAAAGTGTAAATAATATTTAGCTTCTTTGAGATAGGATTGATTAATAGGTCAATTACATTTTCCTTTGCATACAAGGTCAACCCAATTCAACTTTGTATCATTATTTGATAAAAGCAAGTTAGGTCCTAGTCTAGGTTGGCCAAGGCTAACCTAGACCCATAATGTGATTTTAAAAAATTAAATATAATGTTGGTCTAGGCTGACAGTGTATGTTAAATGTCAAAAAGGGGTTTTGGCTTAGAAAGGGGATAAGTAAGGAGGTGAATTACTTGGATGAGTGTGAAAGAGAGGAGGCCAAGCTTAGGTAAGTACATAAAATAAAGTTATATAGATATAAAGTGGTAGTATAAGGGATAAAAATAATGTGAAGCAATAATGGTTTTTTTACCCATTTTTTGATGCATCTTTTAAGGTGTGTACTTAGAAATATTGAGACTCGATATGTTCCTATAAGAGAGAAAGCATCAATAATTGATAAAGTTTGAATATATTAGGTGTATACATTATGCACCCATGGGATGTCAAGATAATATAATATTGATGGTTGTTGTAGCTTCTCATAAATGATATAGAATCCATCAAATAGATGTCAAAATTTCATTCCTAAAAGAAATGGTTGAAGAATAAGTATGTGTGGGTCAACCACAAAGTTTTGATGTAAAGATTAGAGATTTTTGGGTATATAAATTAAAAAATATTATTTATGAGTTGAATCAAGCTCCAAGATATTAGTACTTAAGAATTGATAGTTGGTTATTATATCAAATCTTTTTGATAAGTTAGAAGTAACCAACTATTTACATACAAATATTTGGTTCTAATATGTTATATGTTTGTCTCTATATAGATAACTTGATATTTATAGGTAGATCTATGAAGATGTTGAATAGCTTTAAAGAAGTTATGAAGTAATAATTTGAGATGACTAATCATGGACTTATAAATCACTTTGTTGGCATGAAAGTATATTAAAATAAAGAGAAAATATTTTTTTATCAAGCCACATATGTCTAAAACATGTTAAAGAAGTACAATCTTAAATGTTTTAAGTCCATGCACAGTCCAATTTCAAGTGAGAAAAATATAATGAGAGAGGATGGGATTCCTTAAGCTGATGAAAAGACTTTTAGGAGGATAGTGGGAGATTTGATTTATCTCACTATGACAAGACCCAATATTAGTTATAGATTTTTATTAGTTTCTAGATTTATGGGCAATCCATCACTCAAATATTTGCACGTAGTGAAAATAATTTTTAGATATATAAAAGGGACTTATAATCTTGGTATTTATTTCATACCAAAATTTTCATTATGTTTAATTGGATACACATATTCATATTGGATATGATCTCTTGTTGACCAAAATTCAACTTCAGGGTATTGCTTCACATTAGGAAGTGGGTTGGTTTCATGGTCATCAAGGAAATAAGATATGATTACATTATCCTATACTAAAGTTGAATATACAACCTTTATGTCATCTTGCACACAAGCAATATTTTTGAGAAAAAGTTTAGTTTATTTTAGAGAAGCTCAACTTGAGCTAATACATATTTTTTGTAACAACAATAAGGTAATACAATTATCCAAGAATCTAGTTTTCCATGCTAGAAATAAACATTTTAAACTCAAACATCATTTTTTAGAGACTTGGTTAATGATAAAAAAAATTAATTGAGTGTATGAGAATTAAAGATCAATTTGTTGATATTCTCATCAAGGAATTTTTAAATCAGATTCATGGAAGACTTAAGGAGATGATAGGCATTTATTCTCTTTGCATCAAAGGGAGAATGTTTAGTATCATGTTGATGTTGGCACTTGAGTTTTAATGTTATAATTAGTTTCATTTGTGTTTTATTAATTTATTATAGTTATTTAATTTAGTTATGTCCTAGATTAATTATTTTATTGATTATGAACATTTTTCAACTTCATATAAAATAGCTAGAAATACTAGTTAGAGTCCAATTCGCTGAAAGTATACTTAACATTTTAGTACTTGTCAACATATCAATCCTCCTTAGTGTAATTCCTAAGGATTGCACTAAAATTGGGTTGGCCAGTATATGGTGCTTTTTTAGAGATTCCCAATGATCATATCCTACATTTGCCTCATTCATTCATTACATGCCATTAATTTTTTTATCTTTTGGGAGTTTTCATTCTCTATTGCTAATGAAATCTTGCAGTGTTCCCCCTTAGCTAACTCCATCAATTATAATGATTTATTTATGTGTTTACTAACATTTTTTTGACTCATCAATTAGATTGACGAAGTATAAAGTCATGGATTTTTGAGTTTTGAGTTGTATGTATATGGTTCCCCTTTCTAATTTTTCATTGGTAATACATCTAATCTAATATTCTCATGCATATAAATATACATTAGTAATAATAAAATTAATTAAGGATAAGGAGATTACACTTGAGAAAGGCTTATTCATAAAAAATCTTTGAAGATAACAAAAAGAGAAGTCAAACCAATAAGGTACACCTAGTCTTTGGATTCCCCAATAAAGATAGTTATTATTCATTCCATCTTCAGCTTCACCTATAAAAATTCTTATGATGTAACATCCCCACTGGGATCTACCTAGAAATATGTGATTTTTTAAAAAATTTAAACAATGTACTATTTCATTAGATTACACCACAATAACTTAATTAGTGACCACATAAAATACTTTTAAGTATAATAATTGTAAAGAATCATGTGACATCATACATCATCAATCACTATCATCATAAGAAACACATCATAATTGAATATAGAAAGTAACTATAGACTTTTATCCATGACTGGTACAACCATTATTGTTAAAGTACAAAAATTAAGTAATTAAAGCCCATCATGATAATATTTCAATAATAAATACAATATAATGTACATATATGGCTTCATAAAGAACATAAGCTTCCCAAACTCTAGTATCTATGGTAATCTCAAGTGTCATCTCCAAATAAGTATTATTCTGGGGAGGAAGAGCATCATCTAAGCACTTTTCCACACCAATCATGGACCATCAATCCCGCACACAATTCTCCATCAGGGAATGGCCCTCCCTTCATAGATGAGTAGATAGTGATGGTGTAAGAATCTAGAGAGATAAGCTAGTACCTGTGTGTTGTATAATTTATATAAAAAAATATGTGGTGTACCATAAAAAACCCATTCTAACAAGATATCACACAAAAATGTAAATCATACACATGAAATAATAATGTCTCACTAACATTACTTTGGTGAAAAAATTTAATAGTTAATTATCTCTAAGATCAGTCAAATTTAGATACATCACTTGATCAGATTACCTTCATCTATAATTATGATGTTATTAAAAAAGTAAAGTATGTATCACTACTTATTCAGTACCAACAATGTGAGACTTAGTTAACATTGTATAACCAATAGATTCATATAGATTACAACCTACTAGCAATCATAAAATATGATAAGTATAAAAATAATTAAAACACAAACATTTATTCCATCAAATGTATGAATGAATATTCACAACATTATTTAACATATAAATAATAAGAATAGCAATTTTGGTTTATACCAATTGGGTATAAGTTAAAATTATACTACAACTTTATAGTAGTTTTAAAATATTTTGTACTCTTATGACAACCCATATTATCATAGTCCATTGTTCTTGAGTAAAACTACTTAAATACAAACAACAAATCATAACAATTCTAAAATTAAAATATTTAATTATGTTTGTATGCCCATGGTCTATCATATATGCATTTGGTTGTGTTTTAGGAGGTTGTATTTATGTTGATATAGTTCCTCAACTCATAGAGTCCTGTGACCAATTTTTATATTTATCAATAAAACTTAGAGGCATACGACCTGATATACTAATGTACATTACATTCTTATAGTAACTCCTAAATCTTTAGTATTACTCAATAATATATATGGATATGGTATATAGATGTCAATAGTCTTTTAAAATTCTTAGTCAAATACTTGATCAATATGACTTTAATGATAACTTATTAAAAATATATCAATACTCTCGTAATATTAAAGAACAAATAATGTATTCATGGAAAATTATAGGTTTAACATGAAAATTCAATACCATATGAATACAAACCCAAAGTATCTTAAATACTTGTGCCTTTAGAGTTATAGCTTTTATTATATCCTACTTCATATCGATGTAATTTGCATCTTAAATTTTATAGGATTTATAAAATTAATAACATTTATTTAATCTATAAGGATAATGCTACATTTTTGGTATTTACGTATTGGTGTCATATCCAATCAAGTGTTGACTAGTTTATCATAAATTACTTAAATACTTAGGATATCTATAAGATTATTTATATATATTACTCTTTCATCTATATTATGAATATTTTGTTATAAAATACAGATAGCTTTTACTCGAGATATCTTTAGTTTCCCCATCTATGCATAGAATGGTATTCCAAGACCACGCCCATCAACATAGAGTTCAGTGATTGGCCCATTCGCTGATTTTATTTTACGGTCTACTATATTGAAAAGACTGGTTAAAACTGAATATGTTTTTACCCAAATCACCCATTAAGCCTATCAATTTTATCTTGTTAATTTTCTAATTTTTACCTATATATTTTTATAGAGGTTTTAATCATCAACACCTTGATAGGCATGAAGGAAAGAGGTGGAGACATACAAAATAGTAACATTTATAATAAGATTCTTGTCCTATTTATGGATTCCACATTCTTGTTTGGTGTCATAAAAAACCTGGTCTTCATAAAAAGGAAAGACCAATTGACATTGATATACCCTATATATTTAATTGCTCTTAATAAAGCATGTCAAAATATTCTCAGCACAAATGCACCAACTATTTACCAATCTGATCTCCTTATTTGGGATATATGAAACTATTTTATATAATAATACTATGTAACACCACAAATCCATACTATATAAAATGACTCCAATATTTTATTTTTAGATCACTAATTATGTTTTTAGGTAGCTTTCTATTGACAATAATTGTATATAAAAAAAGACTCAGGCTATTATACCAGGTGCAGATCCCTTCTATATAGAATTCTAAGGTTAAGTGGACCTACTCTAACTCACCGTATACCTCATTCATATATACAAATCATTATACTTATTACTTAAATTTCATACTAAGTGTTTTTTTATAGTTTTTCTATTAAATAGTTTGATTTCTATATGTGGGTGTGTGTGTGTGTGTATCTATATATATAATGTGTGTATATATGTGTGTATGTGTGTATTTATGTATATTTATGTGTGTGTGTGTATGTACGTATGTATATGGTTTTCATATATATAAATATATGTATATATGTATTTATTTAACTAATTTTATAATATATATATATATATATTCATTTTTATGTTGGTCACTCTATTTCATGCAAATTGTTGTATATAGGAAAATGGTTGAGTTCAAGATACTTGGTATATTTATGGTATCCAATTATAAATCACCACATATTACCATATACTCTAATTTAAATGTTTTCATGAATAACATAACACAATTTAAGGCAATACCTACCTGATAGTTGTGTCTGATAGAAACTCTATCAAAGCCTCCATAATTTCCTTCTTCTCCAATCTCTCTTTCTTCTGTGTCTCCTTCCAACTTTGCCTATCTTTTTTTAATTTTCCTTCTCCCTTTTCTTTTTAAATAAATGCACCTATTTTTTTCCTTTATGAGCTTTGTGCTCTCTTCTAAAAAACTTCCTTCTTTATTTTCTTCTATTTTTATTCCATGATTTCTTTTTTTTTGTTTTTCTTTATATTTTTTCTAGAATCTTTCTTAAAGCTTTTAAATCTCGCTCCCACTTTTAATTCTAATTATAAATTTTCATAATGACTAACACAATATAATTCAAAGTGTAATTATAACAAAATTACTTTATCCCATTTTTTAAATCATTTTACTTTAAGCCATTAATGATCACAAAGATAACAATATAATTTTTCTACTAACATAAGTCATTAACATTCTAACCAAGCAATAAATTTATAAATAAATCACATGATTTTTATTTCACACATGATTTTAATTTCACACAAGCAATAAATTAGCTAACACACAATTAATCATGCATAAATAATTCTAAATTCAATCAACATCAAAACACACTATGCTAACCATTCTATTATGCATATAACATCTAATAAATAATGTGGTGTGTGCAGGGTTCTAGCCAATTTTTCTATAATCCACCAATATCTCCATCTACATCACCCTCTCTAATGATGTTATCCCTCTATCAAGCTCTGAGGAATGAGTTTCTCTTACATCAAACTCACAACAAGCAGGTAGTTAGTCCATAACACCAAAACATATATACATCATAAAATATAGCTAAAATAATAACTCATCATGATCATAATGCAAAAATATATACTACAGCTAACTCATAGCAATGTAATCATGTAATCTTAGTAATATTCAACTATCCCATAATAATATATAACTCATAGCTTAAAAAAATAATAAACAAATCAAATTGCCAATTGTAAATATCCATGGATAGTCAAGTAAATTTAATTTGTGAGGAATTAGGATGTACCACATGAAGTGCCACATGATCCAAAGATTAAATTAATGTGCCGACAAGTCAACCCAAGGTAAGTGCCTTGACCCTATACCCATTCTTTATTTACCTTGGTAGATATATTATATTGGTATATGATATTTTATTTCATGTTTATATTAGCTTTTGTTTGTTAGTATATTTTTGTATTTTCATTATTTGTTCCCTTATTTACACCTCATGGTTATAGTCTAATGACACAACCCTTAGATTATATACCTCATGGTTACCACCTAATGATATTGAATTTCACCTTATTACTTTAGTTTACACCTCTTAGTTCCATCTAATGAAACATTGGATATAGTTAGGCCTACACATGCCCATTATATGTGTATATTCTCTTATTATCTCCCTTAAAACCTCTTTAGCACAAAACCCTTATTTATATCCCCCTACCACCTTACAAAAAGATGTATTATATGTCTGTTAGATCTAGTATGGTCTTTTATTTTTATTTTATTATATATTTCTTATATTATTTCCCATATTTAGCCTAAATACATTCTGGTGAACCTAATATAATTCTTACAACAATAGTGCGTTGGGAAATTTTCACCTCTCTTTTAGCTCCTAAGCTCAATTTTCACCATCAATTACATTTAATGTTTTTTCACTTTTTAGGATTCAAAATATTTTCCATCTCAATAATTTTGCTCTTAGGGTTTTTATAGTGAGCCTCAACCCGCTTATATTCTACATGGGTTTCTCATTTATCCCTTCCATGCCCACCACCAAGGGTAATTCTTCATGGTGTATTTTTTATCAATCTAAATAAACAATTCTTTATCCCATGGCCAAAGATCCCCTAAATGATCCTCTCATTTTTATAATTATAACATTATCAAAGATCCCATAGATGATCTTCCCATTTTCTACAATTATATCATGGTCTAAGATTTTGTATATTAACTTGCCATTTGTGATGATTATAGCATGGTTGAATATCCCCTATATAATCCTCTCATTTTTTACAATTATAGCATGGCCAAAGATTCCCTAGATGATCTTCCCATTTTTTATAAGTATAACATAGTTGAAAATTCCCTAGATGGTCTTCTTATCTTTATGATTATAGCATGGTCAAATATCCCCAAGATGATATTCCCATTATTTATGATTATAGCATGGCCAAAAATTCATAAGATTATCGTACCATCTTTTATGAATATCTACAAGATGATATTCCCATATATGAAAAATAAAGTTCCCCTAATCCATTCCAACATAAACCTAAAAAAATCATTTTGATACTAGAAATGATGAAACCAAACTAACACCTTATCACCCTTTTGCTA
The DNA here is from genome assembly GCA_037957365.1 of Torreya grandis. NCBI lineage: Eukaryota > Viridiplantae > Streptophyta > Pinopsida > Cupressales > Taxaceae > Torreya > Torreya grandis. The sequence continues at coordinate 2,645,463 of JARHVA010002081.1, forward strand.
CTCAAAACTTGGAAGATTGTAGGTGGGACATTTATCATATATAATATTATATCACTAAAAACCCCTCATTAGTCAATTTATAAAGTTATATCACAAAAATTGCATTCTCCTAACTTCATCAGATAGTTAATGGTGTTTAGTTCCAACAATATTTTTCTCATTTCATCAGCTTGGTCTATTATGTTTAGTTATGGCTAGATTCTCTTAACTTCATTGTCTAGGTTAATGATGTTAAGATTCTACCATATTTTCCACACTTTGTCATCCTATCAATGATGTTTAGTTTTAACCATAATATCATGATTTTATCATCCAAGATAATGATGTTAATATTATGCCAAATTTCCTTACCCTTACCTCACTCATACATGTGCTCATATTATGATGCCCACACTTAACTTTCCTCAACCTTGAAGTTGCATTACTATGTTTTCCATTTCTCAACATCTTACCAAATTTATTACACCTTTGGGATACTCTTATTTGCATGATGCATGGATTTATCTTATAAATTTATACTTATTGACATTTAGTTTGTAAGTTTCATTATAAGACCTTAAGGAATAAAACCAAGTCTTCCTCACAAGCACCCACCTCTTTCATTGCCCACACTATGTTTTCTCTCATTGAAAACCATAGATAGGTTTTTTTAAGTAAAATAAGGCAATGGTTGAGATTGGTGTTTTCTTATCTTAATGTTAGTTATATTCTTTTCTGGCATAACTATTGCAATCTATCTACATGTATTTCATCCATATTTTAACCTCTCTTATGATGAAAGTCTCATATTTTTTTAAAAATTGTATCAACTCTCTTTACACATTTTTTTGTAATTAAATCAAGCCAATAATTTTCATGTTCATCTCTCTTTACCATTTTTTCACCTCCTTATCAATTACACCAAGGTTAGATTAAAAATCACACTCTTCTCTAAGGTACAAGTCTAGTAGTATATAAGTGTCTTGGTTCCTAGGTTATCCTCATTAATAATAAGGTGTAAGTTCTTCGGTGTTACTTATCTTAAGCACCCATTATTGGTATTTTTAATATGTATGGAGGAGTAAAAAAAATCAAAAGACATAATATTCTAGTAAGAAAAAATCAAAAGGAAAATTCTAAAGGTAGAAAAAATAAAAAGTTAATTCCCTCTAATATATGTGATTAAATCATTATCATGCCCATTATCCTAGTTGAAGCTCAAACTCCATAATTGATTGATGGCTCTATCAAGGTCTTGAGGATCATAAAATTCACCATGTGAACATAGGTACCTTTTACACTTCCTACATAACATTCATGGATGTCTATAAATGTCATCTTTTAGCCCAAGATTTATGTTTGGTGATTCGAGCTTTTAGGCAATTGATGTCTAAAAATTAATATTGCCAACATGATTAAAGTTCCTTATTTATAGTAAAGAACATAATTTCACTTTGATGGTCCCCTATCTTCCCTCCCTTAATTTTCTCCCTTTGATGGATAAATTTGTTTCCAAGTATCCCTCATTTTATTTATTTTCTATTCTCCATAAATTTTAGATATGCTAGCATTATGACATCATTAGCATTCAAGGGGTTTCATACAATAAGATGTGTGGAATCAACCAAACATTCCCCTTGAATTTTTAATTATTGAATATACATTTCATCTTTGAGTTATTTCAAGATGCTCTCTCAATCATTTCCTTATTTTTCTTGAATTCCTCTTAGTTATGTTTTGGGTCCTAGGCTTTCTTCTCTTTCTTCTTATTTTGGATCACCCAAACCTAATCTAGCCTTTACCTCAAATATATCTAACCTATTTAATCTCCCTTATTTCACTACATTTTCATAACCTTTTTGGTTTTCCAAACCTAATATAGCCTTTACCTTATGGTTATATGGAATTTTCCCACACTTTCCACTATTTTCTCATCTTTTAGGTCTTTTGAACCTAATATAGCCTTTACTATTATGGTTTTTTGGATCCCTTTTCTCCAATATTCCTTGAAATCATATTATACTTCCATTTTCAAACTCATTTATGTATTAATTCATTACTTATATACATTTATTATTATATCATAAAGATCACCATAACCATAATTTATGTCTACTACAGTGAAGACTAGGGTAGTGTACATGCATTCTATTTTAGTGGAAAGGTAATTCAAGGTATGTCTATGTTACTTTCAGTTATTTCATTCACTTATCATCATTTTTTTTTGTGTTTCCATGTTATTTTCCCAATGCACTATCCCTTGTCACACTATTGTGACATGTGATAAGCTTTGGGTGGGGCATATGTATACACCTTATTTTTTATTATTTATAATTTCTATTATAGGACTTGTTGAATATTCAATATCCCTAAGTGCACATCCTAAAAAGTAAACCAAGGGGATGGGTCAATTCATGGTATTTTGTGAGATATTTATCAATGATGATTTGTTATATTTTCTTCATTCATTAATTCCAAGTCATTAGCTTATTTGTCTTTTGATAGCTCTAGTTTCATTTTTCTATTCTTCTTCAAGTTTATGTGTTTCTCCATAACATTATTGTCTTGGTTGAAAAATCTTACAGTGCTTCCATTGGCCAATGTCATTATCATGGATGTAAAAATCTTATAGTTCTACCCCTTGGCCAACATCATTTTCTTGGGCATTGACATCTTATATCGCTCCCCCTTGGCTAAAGTCATCAACCAATCTAATGTAGTTATATGTATATTGACATTTTTTTACTTCATCAGTCAAGCCTATGATGTTGGATAAATTTGAATTGTAGTTTTTTATGTTTTATATGGTTCCCGTTTGTCATTCCTCATAGGTAACACATTAAAACCAATTTTTATCATAGGTTCCTAGAAAACCCATCAAAACATGATAATATGTGTTTTTATGCAAAGTAAGCTCAGGTTTAAAATACAAACAAAATTATAGAGAGAATTAGTTTTCTTAATGAGCATGTAATTTTCATGTTAATATGTGTTTATGTATAACTATATGTACAAAAATACTTTCCCCTTACAATTGATCACTATATGTAGAACTTCCAAAGCTCTGTCACTTCACATTCTATCTTTCTATTTCAATATTAAAGGAGTCTTTTCATATTCTACATTTTTTTAGGATACACACACACACACATATACAATTCACATTTTTCATGTATCTACAATCATGATTTTACAAACCAAAGTATACTACCAACACTTTCCTCGACTTAAATAATTATTTGTCCTGAGACAAAGTTGTAGGAAGTGTACCTTGTGCTAGAACTGGTAAAATTCCCTACACTAAGGGGTTGGTCCAAAAACATTACATGTGGTAATAAATCAAGGTGATTTTTATTGGTTTTCACCTCTTACATACTACTTAGCCACCCTTGTAGGTTTTCAAATAACTATCATACCAATCTATCACCCTTGTGGGTTTTCAATATGTTGGCATAACCAAGAGCCCACCCTTTACATGTTTTCGATCATCTTAGCCCTGTTCCTAATGCTTAATGCATTCTTATAAAATAAATTCAAAAATCAAAAAAAATTTGACTTCCTAGTACCTAGAGAGAAGGTGGAGGCACAAATTGTGTGCTTGAACTGAAAGAGGCTTCAAATATAGTGTTGATAAAGTTGCATTGGAAAAATCTATTGATAGAGGCATTTTTTGTGAATGGATGGTTGGCTATATGACTTTAACAACTTTCCTTTATTGGATTTCTTATTGGATTTACTTTGGTGGGATGAATTTCGGCTCCTCTATGATTTTTTTGATAGAACTATCCAAATGAGACATGTCTTACTTGAACATATTACAATCAATGAGATCCTCCTACACCAAATTATTCATAGTGCATAAAGGATCTTATCACACCATTATAATATGGATGTGTTCATCCTCTATTATCATAAGGGTGGCCTTATTATGTGACACTTTCTCTTGAATTTAAAATACCAACTCCTCAAGTCTATTATCATGCCTTTGTGTCTAAATTCCATTAAATTTATTATGCAACATATCATTTTTCCATGTTTTTAGCTTCTTCATCACATTATATATTGAATCAAGGGATGAAGTTAGTGCAATATCCAACTTATTAGATGTATTTTAGTGGTCCCCCATTACTAATTTGGCCTAATCATACTTGGTGAACTCTAGGTTGGCTTCACTCCATGTGTTTTTTAGTTTTTGTCTCTAGTCAATCATGATTACGATCATATGTTGAACTTGAAGTGTAGTAGTTTCCAATACTTGCTCATATTCCTCGATGAGCTCAAAGATATCTTATACTTCTACCTTTAGATTCTGACCTTACATTTAAATTTATTATAACTTCTAAATAATAATCTAGTATTTTATAAGCTAGGGTAGAAGAGTTGTGAGTTTCTTCTCCTTGAACATGATTTGTTCACCCTAGACTTGAATGACTAGTGCATGAAATGTTTCATCAATGATTTTCTTAGCCTTATATAGGTGATGATGGATTGATATGTTGACTTTTTTAAGATGGGTTATGTCATGTTCTAATTTAGATGTCTTTTATGTGATTAATTTGTGGAATATTGTGGCTCCCTCAATCTACTTTCCTAGGGACAACTTGATGACATCAAGTGATGTTTATTGTGATATTGTGGCCATTACGAGTGAATAAGTCATAATTTTTATAATTATTGGGTGGTTTTAATCTAAAAAATAGGTAGTGTGAATTTTTTCCTTTGCATCAATAGTGCTTGGACATCCCACATCCACTGAATAGATATAGGCCTGTGTTGTGAGGCTTCTTCTTGTGCACCTCCCAGGGTAAATCTGGAACCTTGTAATGTGCTGGCCAATTTTTTCACTTCAATTGTCTACACATGCTTGGTTAGATTTACTTGTGGCTAGGGTGAAAATTCATCCTTATTTCACTTTTCTCCTCATTGGATGTGTTAGTTGCCTCTACGTGTGCCTTAGATACTTCCTCTATCTTCTAGACAACATCCTTAGCAAATTGTTCCTTGGCCCTTTGTTTATCTTCTACTTCTTACTTTTGTATAGCCTCTTTATTTTTCTCTTCCTCTACCTTGGCTACTATGTGAGCCAAATCCATTTTTAATTTCACCTCTTACACTTCCTTCTCTACTTGCTCTTTGTTATTTTTCATAGTTTCTTCTTTTTGAATCTTCTTCTACATAGTTTCTTCTACTTGTGTATTTTAGTTTCTCTTCTTCTTCCACCTTATTTTTTTCACAATAGTTTCTTATTTATTATTCCTCTTTTCCTTTTTCATGGTCTTATTTTCTTCTTCCTTGTGTGCCTTTTCTTGTATTTTTTAGCCTACATATCTTCTTGTTCTATTGCAATATTGCCTTGATTTTTTGGCTATTATGGTTATCAATGCTTGCTTTCTTGAGCTTCTTATGCACGAGTGGAGGAATTTTAAGATAAATATGGATGAACATGTGAATCATGATGGGAAGGATAGGGAGAATATGCCACCACTTTATGCCTTCTAACTAGAGCCTTAGTGCAATCAGGTTAAACAATAACATTCTTCAAACTCTTATAAGCATAGACATCACAGTAGGTTTTTGCTCCACAACTTGTTCTTATTCAAACTCAATCTCATCTAAAACTTGTGGTATGATAAGTAATCCCATAAATTATTCAATGGAAGGAGAGGTCCTCAATATTGTGTATAATTTGAATCTATGCATAAGTGATTATTGAGGACTTTTTTATTGTTAAGTACCTTATGTTGCCTATGTGTGTGGTTGCATAGCTTGTCATGTAAATGGTCCTAACATTTTATGCCTTATAAAATGGTTTTATTTATACATTTTATCACTTATTCCTCTATGACCATGTTAACTATAATTAAATTCATATGTGTGGAGATGTCTACCATCATAATTATTGGGATGTTTTACTGCACTTAACAAATGCGCACTACTTTCCAAAAGAAATATTATTTTTCCTTTCCCTCATATAAATTCATGCCTATGTCTTATAACATATACTTATAAACTTAATCCTTGGTGATGTCCAGTTGTGAAAATTAATAGTCCATAACAATATTATGCACAATTGTGTCACTAAAACAAGCATTTGTTTTGCAAGTCTTTCTCTTTGGTGGAGGAGGTGGCATTATCCTCTACATTGATGCCTTTGTTTTCCCATAATAGTATCTAATGGGGTCATTTTTCCTTATGTAGGTTCATACACTTCAAATTGTGGTTACATTAGAGGATGTTTTGGCAATGATTATTGTATTCCTGGTATAATAAATCATAATAGTTAAAATGTTTTGGTATCCAAGGATTTTTGTCAAAGGACTTCTACTTGTGCATCCATCATGGTGATGAAAAATAGAAATGAAGTGACTTTTTCCTTTATCAACTCATGGAATTTGATTTTAATGTCTTCATGTAGCATTTTAATGATTGTATACTTCCCTAGGTAGTTTAAGTCATCATTAGGCACAAGAGGGTGCAAAATGATAAGACCTTGAAACTCCACCCACAAAACATTGAACTAACATGACTTATAATAATACTAACCTCCCTTGGTGCATGCAATGTTGGTGAATTTGGTCACAATCTATAAATCAGCCTCAAGTGTTAAAAGAACATCAAGAGTCTTCCATTGTGTGAAACAAAGGAGAAATACCAAGAACTAGTATTATAAATCCTAAGATGTGGCATTGATGACCTTCTTAATATTAGTGATGAGTTTAGAGACTAAAAACTCTATCCAATTTAAGTTCTCATTCGATACATAATATCTATGACCCCTTTGATAGCCTACCTTGTACATTTGGTAGTATGCCAAAAAAACTTGATAATATGTTTAGATGATACTCACACTACAACATCATCGATTGATTCAATAAGGATCCATTTAAATTTCATAAAATAATTCTCTATAATATCTAACTGAATGGGAAGGGCATTGGTTTTGTATGATATGAGGGATTTGCCTCATGTTGGAAGTCTTATTGCCCTTACCATAGTTCCTGGGTTGATGAACATGGTCACATCCTTGGACAAATAAAATATGTCTTTATTATAGTGACT